>JAPMOB010218085.1:0-20144 GCA_029875015.1 Lepomis gibbosus | reverse complement strand
CTCTCTCTCTCTTTCTCACACAAACACACACACACACACACACACACACAATATTCGTCACACTCAAACATGCATGTACAGTTTATACAAATAGCATCCACATGAAGGTGTAGACACTGATAAACTGCATGTGAAAACATAAGCACAAACACACTTAACACTTAAAGACTATTGTGTCAGTGTGCAGATTAGTTAATAATTGTTTTCTCCTGAAGTACTAAGTAAAAACAGGGGTGATGAACTGCAGTGTCTGTGTGAGTGTGTGTTCCTTTAAGTGCTTATGTGTTTGAAATTGCAACCCACACACAGATTTGTATGAGGTGTCTCTCAATGTCTTTTTGTCAGTACATGTTGTTATGTACTTGTGCGTTTGGTTTTCTGGTGATAAAGCTTTCTAAACAGCTGTACTTTCGGTTGTTTGAGTGCCGCTATCAGTTTCAGCACCACGGCCGTCCTCCGCGTCCTTACTGCAGAGTTATTATTTCAGCACCATGGACAGCACCACCAGTGTTTTGCTGCACTTAGATGCTGAAAGATGACAGCAGCCTGAGCTCTTATCTAACTTGTTGAAGCTTGTATTATGTTACATCATCCTTGTTATCACACAACCATGTACTTTACTTCACCTAAAGGAACATTTTGATACTTTTCAACTGGTTTTTAGTCAGACAGTTGTGTCCATTGCAACTATGGGTCATGCTAACTTTGCGCATGCCACACATAGACATTCAGACTCTGTTAGCTGCAGTTTGCTACGATAGGTTATCTGGGATTCTAGTTTACTTTAAGTTGGACTTGTTAAAATTATGTCTGTAAAGCCTGAGTTTACTTGTTCTGCTTGCCCAGATACAAGTTCTTTTGCCATAGTTTGCGTACCTGGATGATTTAAATATGGTTAAGTATTTTCAAATAAATATATATCACAACTTTAAGTCACAAGTTTCACTTAAATAGTAGCTCAATGTCAATGAGCTAAACAAAAGCAGTATAGCACAACCATAGCAGTGTAATCAAATCTGGTTTTACTTGCACTTTTCCAGACAATAATCATTAGATGAGATTAGTAAAAATTTATGTGATGATGTGACACAACATACCTAGTAATTAATAATAAGTTAATTGCCAACTGTAAAAAAACAAATGCATTTGTGTTAATATGCATTTGAATATAGCACGCTGTCCAGGGTGTACTCTACCTCTTGTCCAATGCCAACTGGGACGTTCCAGCCCCTGCCCTCCCCAAACCCTGCAAAAAGAATGATCAGGTATAGGTGCTGGATGGATAGATTGACAATACGACAGGGCTGTCACAAGAGCTCTGTCTGTCTCATAACACAAATTATGGTAAGTTGGAAATACTTTGTTAGGATGAAGATAGGGGATATAAATTGAAAACATCAGTTCTATTAAAACCACATTAAAGCTTAAAGAGGTGTGTTTTGGATCCTTCCAAGCTGGTTTTCCTTTTTTTGTTTCATGCTAAGATTTTCTGACTTCCATTTGAATCTCAGCTTTTGCCCTTGCAGCCTCTTGTAGCGAGACAGAAGAGCAGAGCAGAGACAGTCATTACTGTGGTCAATCAGGTGCCCTGAAGACACAAACACAGCCCACTCGCACCATTTTGTCTAAACCTAAATCTGTTACGAAATACCAGACATTTACGTTGAACTGTTAAAATAATCCACTGGGCAGAAATGGTGGAAGCAGAGCCGACAGGTGTGTGGACACATTCTGCAGTCATAGTTGGTGGCATGATGGGTTCTGTTGCAGAGACACCCCTTTGTCAGGACTGTCTGCACAGACCTCACTTGGTCTGTCCCACCTACTGCTTCGATGTGGCAGCAAGTAACCTCTTTGTAAAGTTGATGCTCATCAAAATCAAGCCATGTGAAATACCAAAAAAGTGTCACCTCTGGTAATGCTGGGCAACAGGAAAATGACCCAAATGCCAACAGAGGAGCCAGCAGGATGACTTACAGTAATTTATTTATTTGGTGATATACCTTACAGACAGGTACAGGCAGGCAGACTGGTAGGCAGTCAAGCAGGCAGGCAACAAGTTTGTAACAATTCAAACCGACGACCTTCTTGCTGTGAGGTAACAGTGCTAATGACTGTATCATGCACAGCCCTGTAGAAACTAGACTACAACAGCAAAAGAACAACTGGGAAACTAGGAATGAACTGGTATAGGACAACTGCACGAAAACTTGTATATGTGGTGAGTGGCTACACCCTGTTGTGTACGCAGGCACACCTCATAGCATTTTACTGCTCATTTAACACGACTGTGTTTACAAACTTGTCGCTGCTGATTGGGTAACACCTCTGACGCGCCCACCAAGCGGGAGAAAACATACCTCGAAGCAACGTTGCACACCATTTCAGGAAAACATTTTCAATCCGAAAACGTTGCAAACTGGTGCAGAACGAACGACATTGAACTCGCACCCGGTAGCTCCAGGGCTGTCAGCCTGACAGTAGTGGGTGTAGGTGTGTAGATGGGTGGGGCAGTCAGGTGATGGGGAAAGAAGGAAAGATCTGAGGGCATCTGGTGGACAGCTTGAGGATGGCAGGTCTGGGGAGTTGAAGGAAAGAACATGGCCTGAGAGAAGAGGGCAGGAGCTGGAGACAGGGACGGATAGAGTAATGGAAAGTGCTGGGGTTGAGTGTGCGTGTGGTTGCAGGAAGAGACTGACAAGTAAACGGTGACAATGATTGTTTCCCACCCTGAGCCAAGCGGTTGTAGCAGATCATAAAACAGTCTTGTTTGCAGTGACAAATTATGTCATCCTGCAGAAATCATTTCTAGATCAGACAATGTTCACATAAATAGCCAAACAAGCCTCTTTTGGTTTAGATTGGATGACTTGAAGCTTTTAAAAATATACTGATTTGATGAATTTTGAAGTATTATGGGAACATTTTCAGGGTTATCATGCAGGTCAAATCAAAAGTCTGGAGAAAATTACAAACCACAGAAGTCTGTTAGAAAAAGGCAGAAAAACAGTTGGCTGTCATTGCACTTTAAATACAGCTTATTACTTCATTCCTGCACACTGACAGTAGAACATCTTTTCTCTGTGTTACAGCTTTCTTTCTGGCTAACATCAGCTGTAGCTTTGCTTCTCTGAACCTGACAGGCTGAGTGGAGGGGAGAGAATGAAGAAAAGCACATCTTTGGCGAGGCCACATTCCTTCAATATTATCTAATTGAAACAACATTACTGAATGGGAAGAAATGAGCATTCGCTCTGCATTGATCGGTGTGGCTTCTTTTAGACACTTGAGACATCAGCTGATCTCCAACAGCTTGGAGCATTCGAACGGTAAGTGTTTCATCTCTCGTGCACTATTTTCTGGGAGGGTTGAATGTCTCCTGATTTCTTTCACATCCCTGCCAAGGTCTGCATTAACAGCTCTGCTGCTGTTTGTCTTTCTATGCAGCCCATTTCATATTGACTTAATATCAAAAGAGCCTCACAGGATTAAAACTCAATATTCACTTTTTTCAATGCTCTCTCTTTCTGTCTCTTATCTGTCTGATGTTCTATTTGACTGTGGTAATCCAGTAAGTATTGATTTAGTGATTTGCAGGTCAAAATACGTCTAGGTGACTAAAAGTGAGCTGAATTTGGTTGAAAACTCTTTCAAGCATTTAGATAAATGTTTTTCCAACAACACTTTATGTTTACATCCTGTGAGAAACAGAATTGTTGCCTTGATTATGTTTAGTGTGTTTTTTTTTCGAGGTGATGTGATCACTCACCTAACAATATATAGTGACAGAATCTAAACTGGTCCAAATGGTTCAAATCAGCAAATCAATTTGTAATGTCGGTCTCTATTACATAACCGTGCTCATACAGTGAGGTGTAATGGTTTCAGAAACCACAAAGTCAACAACAATCTGCCTTCTATCCTTGTAACTTGTATCCACTTAACTTTACCATCTCTATAACCTTTTCACTTCTTCCTCTCTCTCTCAGTTCAATTCAGTTCAATAAATTCAGCTTTATTGGCATGAATGTCAAATAACAATATTGGCAAAGGTACAAATAAATTACAAAAGAACAATTTATTTCAGTTCATTAAATAAAGTAAATAAAACAGTAAAAGTGTGTGTGTGTGTTAAAAAATACAAATAAAATATTGAAAATGAAAATAAAATCTAATCTATATAATATAATCTCTCTCTCTGCCATTGTTTTCTCTTCTCATATCTTTTAAATTTTTGTTCTCATCTTTTCCACTTCCATTTTCATTTTATTCCATCATGCGGTGTTCTTGTAAATTCTGCATAGTCACGACACAGTAGAGTTTGTGCGTGTGTGTGTGTGTGATTGCACTTTCTGCAGCTCTAGTTATAACACTGAGATAATCCATTCCTCTAAATAATTTACATCCTATTAGAAGGCTCCGTCCCTTCTGTTGCCGGGCGGAGTTGCAGGATGACGCTGCAAATGGCTGTGTTTTGTTTTCAGGTAGCACAATTTGCATTTTCTATGTATTGACTGGGGGCAATTGTGCCTTTTAACCTGTTTTAAGGGGCAGCTTCTCCATAAACTAATAATGCATCTTGTGTAGTGTGTGCAGAGATGCATGGTAGTAAATATCCGTGGCTGTACATTTTGTTCATATCTGTATCTAATGGGACTGTGCATGCATGTGTGCAATTCAGTTCAGTTCAATCGACTTTATTAATCCAACTAGGAGAAATTAGTTAAGAGCAGCATGTTTGCAATAGTGCACAACACAAATCACACACATTATTCACAACATACAATCAGCCAGTATGTACACATTTAAAACCCCCAAGAACCATACAGGGAGTTTAAAAGCTGAAGGGATGCATGGTTCAAAAGTAGGAGTTTATTTCCTTCCTTTGCTCCAAAATGAACTATAAAGTATTACAGAAAACCTTGACAATATTACAGTAAGATAAAGTAAAAGAGACAGCAATGAATACTTTCACAAATCTGAGTCTGTTAAGACCTTTCAAGTTGTAAAATTGTGTAGGCAGGCCTGTGACATGTCCACTACACAGTGGTTTGGAAAAGTATTAAAATAAAATAATTAAACATTAATTTTAAGGCTCAGTCCCATTTCACCCCTTGCCCCTACCACTTGTTTTCGAGTGTACCCCTTGACCCTTAAAACGGAGTTGAAAGGGCCAAGGGGTTGAAATATTCCCCTACGAAATGGAACAACCCTTCAGGAACCCGATATGTCATCAGTAGTCGAAAATGGTTTTGATGTTAGCTGAAGCGACAAGTTGTCCGTGACAATGATTCACAATGATTCTGATATGCTGTCCTCAGCTGTGGTAATCTCTCCCGTATGGAAATATGATATCAAACATCAAACGATCTAACAAGTCACCAATTAAATATAAAAAAGACAGCATCATTACCAGGTGACTAACGTTACTAGTGAAGCTAGCTACCAACATGCTGGCGGCTGAATTAGCATTTTTTAAATTATTGTTTTGAAGTAAATCTCTATATTATGTTTAAATGACATTAAACTAAGAATAGCCATGGTTATTGTACATTTTACAAAGAAAATACTTGCAGTTTTGGAACTTTCTTGAAGCTGTTTGGAGTGTGCATGGACACACCAATCCTGACAACTGATCCTTGAACAGCAACCATGAGTTTTTTAAATTAAAGTTAACCTGTTGGAAACGGCCACCCTTTTCCTGGAAAAAAACGTCTGAAATAACATACCCAAAATAAATCAGGAATAACAGCGCAATTCTGTTCTCCTTTGAAAGGTCAGAAGCTAAGGAATATAAATGCATTGTAAATTAACATATTTATTTTATCATTACAGAGTAAATGGAGATACAATAAAGAAAAGGATATTTTCATCCTCGCCTTGTAAAAAATAAGCTATATTTTAATGCAATAAATCATCAAAACCATCATAAGATAGATCATTATGCAACTGAATATCTTCTGAAACACCTGGAATACAACTATAACTGTAAATTTGATGAAAATAAACTAAAATACAACAACTATCATACAATGTTTTCAAAATATACCAGACAAATGTAAATATTTTGACAATGTTTACATAAATAATATTTAAATGTTGACTTTCATTGGGAGTTATGTTTAAAACATTATTTATGTCCATACAACCACATTCCAAATGACGTCACATTGAAATTTTGATTAAAACCAGTGAATATTCATCAACCTTACTGTCACCAAAAGCACACCCATGCATTACAGGCCTGTAGCATCAATCGATCCGGCTTTAGCAGACCTTTCATTTGAAACCTGGATGTCTATGCAGCTCCTACGCTGTGTAGCTCTGATACTCGGAGCAACAAATCCACAGATTTTTGGACTTAAAACAACATATACAGCAAAAGTAAGTCAGCGGTCTTGACAATCTCGTGCTGCACCCCCTGTAACATGTCAGACAATTATTCTCTAAGTAGAGCTCAGTGTCAACTCATTACCGGAGGCACTGATTTTTCATACAAATCAATGTTGTGGTGTTGTACTGTAGTATCTTCAACTTCCTTATGTTCCCCATTTTCTGTCTGTACTTCCTGTCTGTCTCTGTGTTGTCTGTGTTTGTCTGGCTCCTGCTGCCAAGCTCCATATGCACACCTGATCCTCACCCCACTAGTCAAGCTCCTGCAGTATATTAACCCCAGTCCTCCTCACCATCCTTCACCAGATCGTCAGTTAACCACACGTTGTTTATGTGTCAAGGCCAATTTACATCTTTAGTACGATTCTTCTGTGCTTTCTGTATGCACCTTGGATTTACTTTGTGTTTCCCTGTAATCACTTCCCTTGCAACGCCACGCTCTGCTTTCCACCGGCCTCGATAAACCGCCTGCCACATTGCTGACCTGAAGACACAGCCTTCTGTAGTACATTCCAATAAAACCTTTTTTTTCCCTCCAGAGCTGTGCTGAGTCTGCCTTTGAGTCCCTAAACTTCCGACATTATGACACCAACAGATTTAAATATTAGCTGTTCTTGTGTATTTCCTTAAAGAAGGGAAATGATTTTGGGAACTAAGCATTTTGAATGATGTTTACTAGGCATTATAGTTCAGTTTGAATCAGAGAATGGCATTCAAAATCTGTGTACAATTTTTCTATTGATTTCACTTCAAATTTGACTGTTAATATAGAGCACTATACTGTTCAACAAGCATGAGTTAGTTGAACAATTGGTGTCTTTTTATGTCTGTCACATTATGTCATGACTTCTATTTTCACATCTTTCATTTATTTATATAGTATATTATTTGTACAAGAGAACCTCTGAAGGCAAGGCGAGTTTATTTGTATAGCACATTTCAACAACAAGGTAATTCAAAGTGCTTTAAATAAAACATAAAAGCAACAGGGAAATATAAAAAAGTTTAAAAGCAACATAAAATAAAATAAAAAAGAAAACAGTACAGTAAAAGTTACAGTGCAGTGTAAGTTATCAATAAAAAGAAAATAATACATTATATTTATTTTATATTTATATTAAATATTTAAATATTTAATTAAAAGCAATAGTAAAAAGAAAAGTCTTCAGTCTTAATTTAAAAGAACTGACTGAAGGAATATTAGATGTCAGCAGTGTCACTGATTCGTAATTGATCCACACCTGATTTAGCGGTGTGTATACAGTATGTAACAATTGAACAATGCAAAACCTTTCTCATCTCTTTCCATCGCTCTTATCCACTTGTATGACTCCGCTAAGCCCCTCCCACAAATCCACAAGAAGGAGCTGGTTGCCATTCAAAACCTCGGCCCATGTAGGACTCAATCTCCCGGGTGAGATTCTCTCCCAGACCCCCGTCCCTCTTTCCACCTCACATCTTTTCTAAGACACCTCTCCGATGATTTGCGGTTGAGGGTAGAGCAGGGGTGTTTCTAGGCTCTTGAAACATTGGGGGAAATTTTTTTTCACCAGAGCTGTATGTATCAGTTATTGTGAGTAGCCTCCGCTCTTTGAAGACATGCGAGAGAGGCTGCGTGATGAAGATCATATTAACATGGAAAATGTTTTTGTTGCTGTTACATTCAGGGCTACAGTCAAAACATGAAAAATGACATGGCGAGGCCGTTGTCGTAGAGCGCCTCACGTTTCAGAGGCAGTGGGATGAGAGGCTAGTACACCACTGTCACCCCTCAAAAGTTATTCCCCACTGTTTGCCATTATACCTCTTTGCGACTCATCAATTCGAGCGCCAAGGCTTCGAACGTAACGAGCCTGAAGCTTCATGTGGAGCCTACACGGAAGGTGCACAAGCAGTGATGACGCTGGATAAAGACGGCTCCTGGCTCTCATTGGTTGTTTTGATCATGGACTGGTTGATTTCAGCAAATGGCATTAGGAGGAGTAGGTGGAGAAGGAGGAACCTGATTTTTTTTATCTGTCTCATGTACTGCTGCCAGGATATAGTGACGATTTTAGCAAACATGACAACGATATTTTTAATAGAATTTCCCACTGCAGCTTTTTTGTGTTTTGAAGAAACCCCTTCAGGTATTATGAGAGGTTTACTCCCAAAATCCTACACAACACCGTCCGCTAAAAGCCTCAAATTAGCCAAAGAAAAGGGGAGTGTTTCCCTTTCAGCTACATACTGTAGATGGGAGCTGTGTGTGATCAGGATGACACTCTGTATCTCTATTCCCAGGCTGCTGTAGCGCTGCTTTCAAACTTTTCATCTGTTGTCTCCTTTGTTCTTTATCTGCCTCCTTCACTTTCTTACTTTCTCATTTCTGGATCTCATTCTCTTGTTAGCTCTGCTTACCCCATTTTTGGGAAACCTTCTTTCAGTCTTGCATGCTCTCTCTCACACACACACACACACACACACACTCCCCACTTTCCATTTCCTGCCTTCAAGGCTCATAACAAAAACCTTATCAAGGCTTTTAAGTTAAAAACATTTTTTGTTCCTATTCAGACATCCCTCAGAGATCCCCATGAACTAAGAGGACCCAGTTACACAAAGACATGATACAAGTAAAAAAAACAAAAAAAAAACAACAAATCTGACAGGCTGCACTAAAAAAAACAGGCACAAAATGGGAATCTGATAGAGCTGAAACGTTGAAATACAATACAGATAGAGCAAACATATCAATAAAATTGACGCTGCACGCACAGATTGAGGTTTTTTTATTCTGTTGGTCATTGTAAACCTTCAGGTCAGAGGACCCAAGCTTTTAAATGAATTACAATACCTCGCCACAATCCATAGATATGACATTCTCAATACTGTAAATCCTCAAACTTGGGGGCAGGGCCTGTATTTATGTTAAGTGCAGAGAGAAGCAGGCCTTTATTAGAAACTGGCTTTCATCCGTAGGTTTACCTCTTACATACTTTTCTAATCTGCTCATGTTTTAATTTCCTGTTAGTGCCATTCTTCATATTTTCCTGCTGTCTTAATAAATTTAGGACAATGTACATTTCCACGGCATTATCATCAATCAGCAAAATAGCATCATGTCACACTCTCACTCACTCATTTCTAACAGGAAGACTGTGTTCACTCACTAATTATTTGTAGTCACTTTTATTTGGCAGATTTGTTGTTGTCTGTTAAGCTACTGTGAATGAAATGTCATGAACCTTTATGCATTTTTTTTTGCAATAAAACCCTTCCAGTTGCTAAAAAGGCATACTTTCCATTGTAACTGGTAGGCTTTTAATTTTAAACAACTGCAAAAAGTGTTGAGTTAACAATACACAAATAAATGACACTTGATAAACTCCAGCAGATATTACATTTCTGCTTGTTCTTTCAATTCAGCTGTGTTCTACTGTGGCAAATTATTTGAGGATGGTGAATGATGAGTCACCTGTTCCTCTGCATTCCACTTGAATGACAGTAAAATGTAAAATGTTCATTGTTTAGTCTAAAATTCAAGGTTTCTTTCAGTTACTTTGATGAAATAATGTTTGATGCATCTGTGCAAAAAGAGGTCAAATATTTGCCCAACACTTTATGCAAATCAACTTTTCACAGAGACACGTTTCACAACCAAATCATCTCCCATTGTGTGGGTCTATTAGCAACCAACCACGTTTTTTAAAGTCATTACTTTACCTTGTCATCCATCCATCCATCGTCAACCGCTTATCCTGCGTACTTTGTCATTTAGTACTTAAAAATTATCCAAATAAATAACAGATATTCCAGGTAACAAAAATACCTTTTTTTAACAATAACTTTATTTGTATAGCAGCTTTTGTTGCAAAGATGTTGCTCAACATGCTAAACATAATATCACATAAAAATGAAAAGTAAAAAATAGCAGCAATAGCAATAAATGACGACAATTAGGGATGGGGATCGAGACCCAGTTCTAAAAGGACCCGGCTCCAAACTGTAAACTGAATTCTGGTAAAAGACATCAGTAGTAAAGCCGTAGCTAGAAACTTTAACACGCAGAGGCACTGAATTTGACCGCAGTTCAGAGCGAGCGCTGCCGGGCTTCGGTGACTAAAATGGCAGCTGCCGATCAAAATAATGGCTGGTTAAGCAAACATTATCTGGTACTTTGTATGGAAGCTGAGCTATGTTGAATCAATATGCATTTTAGAGGCTTGGGTTTGTAAAACATTTTGAGAAGTCACTAGAGTTGTGTTGAGAGAACGCTTACCGCAGCCTAGGTTAGTTAAGTGCCTTATGGAGGCCCGAGAGCTAATATGTGTTGTGTATGTTAAGCTAATGCTAATCATGGCTAACATGCTTATGTTAAGAGCCCACGTTATTTTGGCGCTGTCTCACACGCTGGCACGGACGTAAAAAGATGTTTATGGTGACGGTTGCAAGTTGACGGTTGAGTTCACACAATGTTTGCTGTTATCACTGTAGATTTTTTATTTATTTATTTGATTTGCATTGAGGAGGTGAGTTGCAGTGACTGAAGCTTGTGGTATTCAGTGCTGTCATATAAAGTAATGTTAGTTGATGTATATGTAATCCATTGGGATGTAAAAGACATTAAAAGGATGGAAGAAGTCCATGCTTGGGTACATGCTGGGACAATGTTACTGACATGAATGTTCATGTATTGAATGTGTATATAGAGGTTGCCCTTTGTTTATGTGTCTAAAATCTGAGAGTCATGCTGCAGCTTCAACTACATGTAGTTTTGGTAAATATAGTTGAGCACTTAACTGTGATATTCAGGAAAAGACACATGTGAAAAAGACAGCCAAATGATACAGGAATTTATGTGCAGGGCATTTTCTCTGTTATCTGTCAGAAAATGTTTATTAAGACGTTTTATTTGGTTATGGTGTAAGACACTAAAGTATAATGAGAAGTCATTACGTGAAGAGTAAGTCCAAGAATGCATGCTACAGAGAGCGCTCCTGATTAAAACTGTATTTTCATATTTACAACAGAAATTAAATGTGTTGCACTGGAGTGGGCGTTGCCTCATTCTTACACATGTAAAAACAAGCTAAATTGAAAGTTGTCTGTCTGGAGCACAGATTGGTCTGTAGTCTTAAAAAACACAGCTGCTGGCTGAGACAAACCAGCCGCTCCTCCTTCTACCTGGTAACATTACCTGCAGCCAGTGAACAACAGCAGAGAGGAGGAGGAGGAAGAGGGACTGATTCAGACTGTGATGTCAGATATTAAGTTTATATAGTGACTTTGCTGTAAACATTAATGTTGCTGTTCTAGAAACAACACTTAGCTGTATTTAAAATATTAAATTCTAATGTAATTCATTTAAAAAAACCAGGCAGCTAATATATACACTTCAATAATTGTTTATTTATGGCAAGACAAATGTCATCTCAATATATAACAATGTTATCGCACATTGAATATTTTCCTTGCACAGTGCAGGCGGACCTCATGCCCATTGGGTCTGGTCTTACCAAATAACTGTCACCAAATAATTGTTGAGTATCATAGTGATATCGATAAAGAATCGGATCATTAAGCAGTCTCAATAAGAGTTTCAATATCAATATAAATTAACAATCCCCATTCCTAACGACAACATTATGCAGTAACAGTCTGCACTCTCGCTGCGCTCTACACACTTTTTCCAGCAATAATCACCTGATGAGGTTTTTGGGCCTGAAATTAACAAAATCATTAGGACATCCAAGGTGATAGCTGTTACAAGAAAGAATGACAAAATAACACACACACACACATGCACACACAGACACAGAGAGCGAGAGAGAGAGAGAGCGAGAAAGCATGTAATGATAGATTTCAGGCTGATTGATGGTGATGTTACCGAGATCCAGATGAACATCCACGACCTCAGCAGAGTCAAGTGATGAGTTTGTGTGTGTGTTGGGATCTGGCAGGGGCAGGTTTGGTTATTAGCAAATACATTAAACAAACCACAAACAAATACACATGATAGCTATAAAAATAGAATAATTATGGGGCACCGCCCTGGGATCAGGGACCAATAAGCAAAACATGAACATTTTTTATGAACATTTTTTTCATAGAGAGGTTTGTCTACTTACTAATACTTCAACACTGTTTTGCATTATTAGTGTGGACAGTAAAGGGTGAATCTGAGCACTGACCGTCACAACTAGCTGTTATTACAACATGTACAGCCACTGTATAGTCCTCACGTAGAACTTCCTAGATAGGGAGTCGGGAATATTGGCTGTGTTCGAAACAGAAGGCAGTTGCCTCGCTGCCTCGATACCGTAATAGACAGCTGCCTCAGAAGGCATCACTTTCAAGTGAAGGCAGCTTTGTTTACATTAGTTTCGAACAACCTT
Source organism: Lepomis gibbosus (assembly GCA_029875015.1). NCBI lineage: Eukaryota > Metazoa > Chordata > Actinopteri > Centrarchiformes > Centrarchidae > Lepomis > Lepomis gibbosus. The sequence continues at coordinate 7,374 of JAPMOB010218085.1, read as the reverse complement.
CTAAGGCAGCACTTACAGAAACGTGTAACGTCAGCACGCTGTGTTGCAACTCTTCTGACAGCCAGAAGAGCCTTAGCATCAGCTAACTAGCTATTGAAAAGCCAAACGGCTAACAGATGCCTCAGAAATCATATTGAACAAACTTGGTTGGTTTCAGTCACGGGTTGATATTCTAGTTCAATGTTTTGTTCTCGCTAGATTTTCAAAAATCGAAGCGAGCTGCACCATCTTGAGCAGTTTTCTAAAGCTCCGGCGGCTGCAGCCGCGTTGTTTTATGGGTAATAGCCAGCATCAAGTCAGCATCGATGCTGCCTTCAAAACTGGCCGTTACTGGGGCAGCTTGAAGGCATCTCAGGAGACAGGAAGAGATCATTCGAGTCGTTTCAAACAGCACTCGATGCCTCACTGTCCTGTTAGACACCTTCTGAGACAGCAGTTTTGCCCGTTTCACAGCCAGTGAATGAGTGATAACACAGCCTTATAAAAAAGGGGTAGGAACCAATATGGAGCATGCACCTTACCTACCTATGAGTTAGGTTACATGCTGTTTGTGTGTTCCAGGTGTATGTGTGTGGTTGCATGAATGTAAGGCATGTAGGTGTGTGTGTGTGTGTGTGTGTGCGTGTGTGAGTAGGTTAGTAAAGGCACACAAGGTATATAAGATCCTGATTTCCACGGCAAAACACAATAATTTCCCCTTTATCACACAGGAACCGGCCTCAGACTGAGCCCTGTTACTGGGTTCAACAGAACAGCTGATCCTCGGGGGCAGCAGCAGAGGAAAACAGCTGAGTCGACTTTGCGGGGTAAGAGCGGGGCGCAGTGGTCATCCTTCTCTCCGTATCTTTCGTCTGCAGGTATGAGATTGTTCTGTGAGTAACTTCTTTGGGATCTGATAAAAAAAGAAAACGGTCTGTTCTCGTCAACAGGTTATGACCTTCATCTAGGGAAAGTAAAGTTCAACGCTGAGTCAGGATACCTCTTGTAGCAACTGAAGTTGCAGGTGGAAAAATGCAGAAACAAATGCTTCCCTCTTATTTTTGGTGACGTCATGGCCGCCCCTCAGGAGGCTCCGGTGCTCCTGTGGGTCTTTTCCAGTAGGAATCCAGGATTTGGATTTAAATCACACTCAAGTGAGATTTAACAGACCGGAGGGATTTTGGTGCCGTCTCTTTGTTCAAGGCTTTTTTCCTTACACGAAGCCTTCTTGTTAAGACTTTTGGTTTAACAAGGGCGCTTTGTTTCCCATGTGTGAGGTCCCGACATGTGAGAGAGAGAGAGAGAGAGAGAGAGAGAGAGAGAGAGAGAGAGCGAGCTACTATAGTTAAGTTCCACTAAGGTGCAGCTCCCCCACACCCCGAAATTCAGCTCTATTTTATAATGTCATTGTTTGAGAGACAGAGGTGTTTTCTTATATTTAGTCTAGACTCGTTGATTTAAATGGGGTGGGCAAAACATAAATAACTCTTATAATAAAACCACAACCTCCAAAATGACTGTAAAATCAACAGCTGACTAATTACCCTTAGCTATAGGTGCACCTACCTGACAACTGAGTGTTCAACCCCTTTACGCCGATTGCCGCGAATTCGCATCATACCTCTTCTTTGCAGACTGCAAGCCTAGATAGCGTATGGATACCCCCAATGCCTGTTGGTGCGTATTCGATACGTACCTAGGAACCTTTTGCTGGTTTGTCGTTTATGCCTGTTGTCGCTAATTTGCATCATACCTACATCATACCTGAATTTATATCTTTTCTATGTTCTATAGACAAATTAACAATCTTTACTTAATTTAACATCAGCTTGAAAGAATGAAAACACAAAATTAATTGTTTTATTTTTTTTATTGTAAAACAATTCAGGCGTCAAGGGGTTAAATACAGACAGAATAAGAGGGGAGGTGATAAGAGAGGATAAAAAGGTCAAAGATGCATTTAGAAAAGAGAAGTGGAGATGAAGCTGGTCCAAAAGGAGCAACATGTGGAGAAGGAGGTGGACGCGTAAAAAGTCTGACAGAGAAACAGTTTGAAAACAAGACAAGGTGAAGACAGGTGGAGAAGAAAAAGATAGAGAAAAGCTTGACTGAGAAGAAGGGAGCAATAAAAAAGAAAGAGGGGCAGAGAAAGACAAGAGATACAGATTGTGATTCCAGTGATTTATGAGGGAGAACTCAGGAGCGACAGATTTTTTTTTCAGCAGGCCCATTCAGCCGAACCCCAGAAATCCAATTATGTCTGAAAAGCCTTTAATGTCTCCTATTACACCGCGGGCGTCTCTGTCATTCAGCTCATTTCTCCAACACATTGTGAATATCAGCCGGGGCTCAGTAACACCGATCGACTATCAATGTCCTTACAAGGCAGAAATGTTCTGTAGCCCTTCTGTTCTGAAGTGTTACAGGGCCTGGAGTTTGATGAATGAGCGGCGATTATACAGTTATTCTAAGTTTGGAGGTCCACAAGAAAAGAGAAAAGAATGACAGTCAGCTATTTGTCAGACAGGGCTGATAAGCACATGGTTCTCTGGATGGCTGGTTTTCAGCCTTAACATTATAGTAGGTCATAAAATGATTTATGGTATGTGAAAACTCTGATTTAAACACTGGTTTCCAATGTAAAGTGAACAAGTTAAAATACTGAGTGCAAAATAGTGTTTTGTGTAGGTCTTAAAGGAACAATTCATCTCCAGCCTGTGTCTCATCACGGCTATGCAAAGGTGGCAGATATTGTGTAACAGAAACTTTGTGAAATAAATGTCACCATTTTTGTCATTAAAAAAAACATTATATTGTGGACTTATGAGTGTATTCAACCGATTATCAGTGATGTGAACTGTGGCCCAAACCTCACCCACCCAAACAAAGTAACTTCTTTATAATAACTTGCTCTTCTTAACCTTAACTTTGACCCACAATGGCTTTAATTCTGGTCATAAATTGACCATGTGGTGTCTGTAAATAATTCTACAGCATAACTGAAGTCTCTTGTGTCCAAATTATTCAGCTGTGTTGCCCTAAAACAGCATTGTTCTAAACAAAGGAGGTCCTAGTTAACTCAACATTTCTAATGTTATGTCTGCTGCAAAAGCTCTAGACTTTACTTGTGGTTTGTGGGCTGATGTAATAACAAACCATTAACTGTGACACGGGCAAACCAGTCTTTGTGGTTTCTCACGGTTTAGACCATTTTCAGAAAATTGAAGCCTGACAAAAAATAAAAAGAGCTTTTAGTCGTCCGTCTGTGATTTTCTTCTCTTTTTTTCCAGAGACAAGCAGATAAAATTACACAGAGACTTATCTTGTGTATACATGCACTGTGGCTGTTTCTTGTTTTTCATTCATCCCTGCAATGCAATATTCACATAAATTGATTGGCACCATCATGGAGTCCAGTACCCATGTGTTATGGTCATTATACATCCATGGAGCAGGGCAGATGGCGTCATGGCCAGAGTCGATTTAAGGGAAAGAGACACACCACTTAAAGAATCCTGAAAAAAGTTGTGGAAAGCCCGCAACGCCAACGATGGCGGTTATATGCACATATCCCGCCCCTCCTGCAAGAAAGCCAATCATCTCCTTTTTAACAGCATAGCCGAGAAACACATTAAGCCAATCATGTGGTTCCATTGAAGTAAGCGCACAATTAAAGTCTGCAGCATGTCCACCAAAATACTATATGTAAACACACCAGATTTGATATGCAGTTACTCGTATGTGTGAGAAAATGCAGGGGTGCCTTATAAAAAAAGTATATGGTATATGCTGACTGTATTCATTGACATCAATTAGTGTTGAAGTGCTCTGGAGGAATGAGCTCATGGCGTCATGGCACCGGCACTCTGGATAAAGCTGTAAATGACTAATCAGTGTAAATCAGTAGTAGTACCCTAGTAAATCAGTGTCGTGAAACCGTGCACATGCGTAGAACTATATCCTGTGGTGAAAAACACTTTTTAAACCTTATTTTGTGGTTACATTTTATACATACAGTTTTTACGTCCCTGTTACCGTTGAGAATGCAGTTATGGCTCTCTCCACATTCATTTAGATAAGGGCATTTGTCTAATACAAGAGGTGTTACCAAGATGGCTGCCGAGTGGCGGGACTCGCCCATGTAAGGACTTTGATCAAGCTCAAAGTACAGCTGAAGCTGACAAGAATTCAGTGTTTGAATGTGCAACTTTCCTCCAGTGTGTGAAGTATAAACAACAATTTGTGTCATGATTCGGTGTCCCATGAACACAGACACACGTTGAGCTGTCACAGTCTGATGGGACTAAATACAGAGTGTGTGATTGTGAGTGTCACCAGATTAATGACAGTGTGTTCACACTGATTGACAGCCAGCTTGGCAGGGGTCGACCAGACATTCTTTAGAGTTGATGCCTGATGAACACAAACTACACACAAGTATTCACCTGCAAAACAACCATTGTATTTGCTTCTATTTTAGAGTGTGAGTGAATACTTACACTATGCAGTAGTATTACTTAGTCTAATATCATTATAATCTAATAGCTTTAAAATTTTTTAAAGATTCAGTTTGAGGTGAAATTAACACACACACACACACACACACACACACAGGTTTGTGGGGCTTGTATTTGTATGTTTAATTTTGTTCCTTGTGTGTTTCAGTTAGCTTTACTTCATGTTTTAGTTTTAAGTTAGTCTGCCCTAGTGTCTCTTGTCATTGTTTTACTTCCTGTCCTCGATTGTCTTATGCTGCCTTCCAGACAACTCGGTACTGGGAAATTTCCAACCTCCAACTCGAAAAATTAAAAGTCGGATTTCCTTCTCGTAAACTCAGACAGAAAATTTGTATCCCAACTTCAGAAGATGCCGCCGAATTACGCCACTCAACAATGGCAATGGTAAATGGTAAACAATAACCTAAAAGGCAACATACAGCACTTGCATCTATTTAATTAAAAGTATGAATACTATCATATAGTAAAACATGTTCTGCATATAAGTTGATGTAGAAATATGTTGCTAGGTAGCTGGTTACTCCAAAGAATCTGTAAGTCATCTTCTCTGCACAAAAGTGATTCAGTGAATTGTACTAAATGCCAAAGCATTTGAAAATATTAGAAATTATAAGCTACTACATTTACTGACTTTTGAAGATTACCACTTCAGGCACTTGTTTTTATTGAAATGGCCATAATTTAAATAAACTCAAGCTTTGTCACAGCCCGCCGATGTCGGATGTTGGAGATTTCAATTTGGAAATTTCCCAGTTCCAACCGCACTGAAACGCGGCATTAGTGGTATCACTTGTATGTAACTAGTTTCTCCATCACCTTTGTATTTAAGTGGTCTGTCTTAGTTGTTGCCAGTTCATTGTGGATTTTGTTGCGTAGCTTATCTGTGCGTTTCCAGTGTTTCTAGTGTTTTCAGTGTTTCTTGTGTGGATTTAGCACCTTGTGGATCGTACAAATCCAAATTTGAGACATATATCTGATTGATGAGGCCACCTAATACTGTGATTTTAGATGCAATCCAGCTAAATGTTCAAAAGTTAAAATACATCCATGTCTCCACAACACATACATGAACAATTTTTACTCCTCCCAAGTGAAACTTGGAGCACGTAGAGCGGGAAAACCAAGACAAATTGTATTCAGGTATATAATTTGGCCAACAGAGATGCATATTATACGATTTGTCTAAATGTAAATAAAACACATCGAATTACTTCTGGATTTATCTGGGTCTGACACTTGAAATGACTTTTGTAAATGGGGCCTTACTTGCAATCACTTTCCAAATCAAACCTGGCTCCAAGGCAGGGGCATCTGACTTGGGCAGTTTTAGTCACGGGTTTCATCAGATAGCCAAGCCACGTCACATGCTGCGCAAAGTATGAAATGGTAAAATTGTAGCCGGTTCCATATTTCACCTGTCTTTCCTCTTCCAATCGCTGTTTTCTACATTCAACCTCTCATCCATCTGCAGTGTTAATCTCTTGTGTTATTTTATACTCCAGTCTGGCTACTGTTCTGCCTCTGATCTATAATGGATCAAACAATCTGAAGAAAAGTCAGCATTGGAAACAAAAGGTACACACATAATCTCTGCAAGTCTGTGTGTGTGTGTGTGTGTGTGTGCGCGCGCACTTATTTAGAAGACATCCCACTGTATGTCTGAACATCTGAATGTGAATGTGTGTCCTAGGACATGCTGGGGTCCTGAATTGACAGGTAATCGAAAAAGACTGGCGAATCTGTTAAGGAAAAGGAAGCAATCAACAGATTCTGCAAATTAAACATCCATTTCTCATCAGCCACAGCCTGTTGCAAAAAAAAAAACATGGGCAATAATACTTTTAACTCACTAAATATAGGTTTATTAAACGTCAGGTCTTTGGCAGGAAAAACATTTTGAATCAATGATTTTATCATCAAGCACAATCCTCATTTCATGTTTTCTTCTGACCAAGAAACCAGCACGGCTGTTCTTACCAAGTCTGCCCCTCCCAACTTTAGCTTTATGAGCAAAGCTAGAGTGCATAAGAGAGAAAGTGGAGTTGCCATTTTGTTTAATGACTCCTTTGAGGGATAAGTTACATGCAGAGATTTTTTTTTGTCACTAAATGTATGTGTATCTGACAGTAAAGCACCTTAACCTTTACCTTACTGTTACAACCCTGGCTCGAGGGAGGCAACATAAAGGAAGCTCTGGTCCCATGAACTCAGCAAATGAAAGTTTATTCCACAAAATAAAAATGGTCAGACAATTCACATAGCGCAGTGGTACACTGCTGCTACAAAACAATGGTGATTGGGTGGGTGAGAGACTGCAAACTCTTCTGGGGTGCTCCTTTTATTTCCCATGCGTCATCCTGGTTAGCCAGCTTCAACTACCATTGGCCAATGCGCATCTCAGCCAGGCTGCACAGGTGCGAGCCAATCACCCACTCAGCACCTGAAGATAAACTAGGGGGAAGGAAGAAAGCAAGAACAAAACAAAACAAAACAAAAGCAGGGCTGCTTGGCATGTAACACTTACCTTTACCTCCCTCTAATACAAGATTATGTCTTATGGAAATGTTGCTTGTCTTCTCAAGCTATATTTCTAAATATCGTCAGGCCACCTAAATACTGTGCAACCTTTTTTGATGACGTTTTTCTATAATCACAAAATGTCATATCACTGAGAAGACCAATGAAATATATTATCAGGCTTTGTCTTCTGCACCCACCCTCCCTTGGGTCTCAGTCCATGAGCTTGCAGACGGTTTCAATTCAAAAATGTCAAATATTGTTGATGCCATTGCACCTAGTAAGCAGTGTTGTTTTTGGCAGCCCTTTTAGTTTTAGTTTTAGTCTTAGTCTTTTGGACGAAAATGCATTTAAGTTTTAG
>JAPMOB010218078.1:0-15010 GCA_029875015.1 Lepomis gibbosus | reverse complement strand
GCTGCTCTCTGCCTGTCTGGTGTTTTTGGCTGTGCACTATAAATAAAAACGTTCACAGACACTTTTAGCAAACTAACTTTAGGGCAAACGGGATTTTCACACTGAAAAAAATATCTTCAAAATTGAATACCTTGTTAGATGGCGATTAAGACTTTTTAATACTTTTTAATGGCCTTAATTTTCGCAAAATTGATTTATCACCTTTCAAGACTTTTTAAGACCCCGCGGACACCCTGTTTTAGTACATCTTTCTATTCACTCTGCACTGTGGGGAGCCCCATGCAAGAGTCCCCCAGGCTAGCAACAATATTTTTTCCTCTCTGTGTGTCTATATATGCGTGGGAGTGGAAGAAAATTGCTATACAGTTTATGTGTAGAAAACACAGGCCTAAAATTCCTGGTTGATGTGGAATCATCTAGATAACAAAGGAGGACTTTGTCATCTAAATGATTTATTTATTTGTTTTTGCATTTTTATATATACATGTAAACACATTAGCACACAAACTTGATATTATTCTACACTGATCAGCTACAAATTAGTTCCTTTTCTTTTATGTTTTTAAAACCAGAAAGACGAAGAGTGTATGCTACCATCGCTATAACCATATCAACATTCTTATACAAATTTGGATAAATGTTCTATCTTTAAATACTTGTTTCTCTGAAACATGGTACTTGGAGCATTTAAAAAGCAAGTTTTGACCGTTTTCTCTTCACAGAATAACCCTTGTTGTTCTTGATCAAGTGTGACTGTCTCCCTCTCCCCTTTCAGTTGCAATTCAGTATTGAATGGTCACATTTACCCCCTGAGCCGGTGGACAGCATCAAAACTGTGCAGATTTTTTTCACACGATTGCTCACCTGCCATGACAGTAATAGGCTATGTGTTGTTGCAGAAAATGCAGGTCCAACACAGTAGACCAACCATGTCTTGGTTGTATGACGCATGTTCCTCAAATGCATCAAATAAGACTCTACAGTATGAGGCAGAAGATCCAAAAAATAAAGTAATGGATGACTGCTTAAAGTTCAACTAATCTGTACTCAAGATTTCCTGTCAAACCTGTCCAGTGATGTGTACGAGTTTAGCTCTAAGCTGGGTAATCTCCGAAGATGTCCACCTGAAAATAAGGCTGTTATACTTCATTCCAGACACATTACACCCCCCAGATTAGATGCAGTTTGGTGGCCCTTTAAATACAATTCAAAAGTTCTTCACGTTCTTCAGGGATCCCACTGGGGTCAGAATCATTGGTTTCTTTCTTTTCTTTTTATTTGTTTCTTTGGACTTCTCTGTACTTCATGGCCTATTTAGCATCACAGGGATGTTCTGTCACAAGGTACTATTAGTCTGAACCTTGTAATCTACCAGTTGCTTGTAATGTTGTGATCTCGGAAATTCAAGCTTACTCTACTGTTACGCTCATTCTCAAGTCACTCTGGATAAGAGCATCACCTAAATGTATAAAACTTTAATGATTAAGTTACTTATTAATGAAGGAATTGAAGAACCCTTGAAGTCCTTTTAGATTTCAGTGTGTAAGTGGATGTTGATGCTTCAGTCAGGGAAACACCGTCACTTACTGGATACCTAACTGCAAAGTATCCACAACAGTTTTTCCTGTTGAAGATGCCATGCACGTTCAGAGGAATGTGATGCCTTTCTTCCAATTTGGTTCCAGTTTTTATCCCGTTTCTGGTGGCTGAAACTTGTGTGTTATATATACTCTATAACCATGATAAGTGGAAGTCAGATTGAAAAGACATCTTTAGAGGCGAGCTACTGTATTTCCAAAGCTAAATCAGCTGCTGGCTAATTCAAATACAAAAAAAGGCTATAAGTTATCTCTCCTTCTGTCAACCTGATTCACTTCAAATCCCTTTCACTCTACTGATCTACTTCATTTTATCAGTGTTGTTTCTGTTTGTATCTCTATTTCTTATCAAGTTTATTGCAATGTAGTTTGGCCATGAGGGGTAATTAATTGTTGAACTTGAACGAAAATCTCATTTAAACAGATGCTTCCCATTGCTGGGGTATGGTATGAATGGCTGGCTCCATGATTGACCACCATACTTCATATTTGCTCGTTTATCAGTGCTAATTTGCCTGGCTAATCTCCCCATTAAGTTCAGTAAGAACATTAGCCTAGCAAATTAGCACTGATGAATAGGCTATTATTCATAGCACAATCTCCACTTCTACTCGCCTGTTTACTTTATCCTTCTATCTCCCTCCCTCTGTCTTTTCATCTTTACCTTTTCTTCTTTCTCTTTCTGTCTTTACCTCCTTGTGTTTATGGTACAGACTGCACTGTTTGCTGTCTGTACTGTTTAGAACTGTAAGAAATTGTTCCAAAAGTGCTCATTAAGATGTAGGATGAATTCAAGAAGAAGGAGTTATAGCATTGCCACCAGTTTGGGCCATGAATAGAACTTAGATATAACATTGTAACTGGATGTTTAACACCTTTCTTAGTTGAGCAGCTTGTTGGGAAAACAAAGGCATCACCAATGCCCCTAGTCTAGTCTATTTCTTATCATATTTTCTTCTCCTCCGTAAACCTCCTTCTATTCTAATTTTAGCGGGATTTAACAAAAATATTCCAGCTTACACACGTTCAAACACACACACCCTCTCTCTCACACACTCTGAGTCTTTCAAAATACCGTGTGGTATGTGGTTTGATCCCTTTCTTCTTTTTTGCTTCTGATGGTAGTCTCCATTCTGTTTTATATTTCAGTCACTATAGAGAAAAGCCTCACACATACACATGCAGTGTCTCAGTACATACCTGTTTGCCTCTCAAAAACATGGAAATGGAATGTATGCACTGCATGCTCAAACAGAGTATATACATATATGTGTAGATGGTAACCGCCATTTTCCACAAGAACATGCACAGAGCTCCTGGGCCTGCAAAGCCTTTTCTCCACAAGTATCTTAATCCCTCAGAGAAAGAGACAAAAATTGTGAGATGAAAAAAAGGAAAAAGAGGAGTAAAAAGGAGTGGGTGAGGACAAAAATGGAGGGGTATAAATTAGAGAAGAACAGAAAAGGGAAGTAGGAAGTAAAATAAGTGTCCACCTCCTTAATTTCTCCATTTATACAATATCTGTTACTGACTCTTGGTCTTCCCTTCTCCCTTTGTCTTATTCATTGTTTCCCTGTTGTTTTTCATAATTGTCTTTGTCTCTCTCATTCTCTCTCTCTTTGTCTCTCTCTCTCTGTTGCCGGCTCCATTTCTCCTAATTAGTATTTATTATGTGTGGTGTGCGGACAGCTAATTAATTAAAGTAGTCATCTTGTGATTAGTTGCCTAACATCCTTGTGGAAGGACTCATCTTTATCTGCCCATGGAACATAATCCATGAAGATACCTTACACACACACATGCATGCACATCTTGTATAGCGTACCTATACAACAGCAACAGACAAGTTTTCCTAAGTGGCCTGCAAGTTCCACCGTGAGGTTTGTGAAGGCATCATTGACATGTTTCTGTCTTAGACCTGATTAGACAAACTCGCTTGACTGTTAGTTGTTTTAGTTACCTCTAGTTCCTAGAAAGCTGTTCAACATTATCAGCAGTTTACAAAATATAAAGAATGGATACAAGCTAAATGTATGGAAGTGTTTGACAATTTGTGCCACTATACTATTTAGGAAAACAAGCAGTAAAAGAAAGTCAGCTTGAGGCCAGAGGATTTGCTGCTTGTCTGACGCAAAGTCACTATGCTTGATCTGTGCCAGCATGAAGTAAAGTGCTGCCATAATGCAAGTTAATTGCTTCAGGTTAGAGAGGACACTACAAACACAGTGCTGAAGTTGTGTCTGTGAAATAAACATGTATAATAGAAAGCAGGACCACTTCCCTTTCTGTTTGAGACATCAGGACCATGTCTGGCTTTAGTGCGGTCTTAGCTATGGTGGTTCAGAACTTGAGCTGCCTCGCTTGGAGCCAAAATTATCATCTTGGGTTGCACTGAAGCTTCTCCATCTCCTTGAAAAAAAAAAAAAAAGACATTCATATTGGGTGCAGATGTTTGCTGCTGACAATCTCTGCGCAGATGATGTCTACTATTGCCTGCAGCACCTCTCCTACAGGGCCCTCAGACAAATAAGCCAAACAACAGGGTTCAGCTTTTTCTACATCTATATCAAATGTAAAATGGCAGAAGAACTATTAAGTTTAGCCTATAGTTACTTTATGTAAATTTCTCTGGAATGTGGCTACCGTGGCCATGAGTTGCAATTACAGATAAAGATAAATTCTAAAACATAGTATAGAAATAAATCTCAATAAACAGATGCAAATGCAGAATCTGTAGGCAAGTGACAACACTTTGGTATCTGAAGCATTCCGGGTTTCATTTGTATTCCCATTTGTGAGAATTAGCTTGTATTGTTTAATTCTTTCAAACATCACAGAGTCTCACTTTAATGCCACATGCACACATGTACACAGAGACATATTCCCACAGATATGCAAAAATGCAGATTACAAATTTGTCAATTTGAACATTCAGATAAAGTCACATACATACAGTACCAATAAACACATAGTATACGGTATTTAGTGTGCTGTTGGTTAAAAATCAATATGTGCTAAATGTCGACTCCAAGTGATGCTATCTGTGTAAAAAGCAGTACAGAAATGATTGTGCAGTGTATGTGTGTGTATTATTAGAAAGAGATTAAGATATAAGGGAAAAGACAGTGAGAGAAAAAAAGAGAAGTAAGGGACAGAGAGAAAGTAATGAGTACTCCAGTGGAGAGTGATAAGAGAGACAGAGGGAGAGTTGGTCTGCATAATGAGTCTTCCAGCATGGAGGTGGCATGTGGGAGGGAGGGACAGAAAGAGGGGGGAGGGATGAACAGGACTATTCCAGTGGAGAATAGAGAAAGCAACAGAGGCGGATTGGATCACAAAGAATAGTCTGTCTAATGAGTTTTCCAGGGGACAGCTAGTAAGGTAGAAGACATGGACGGGGTACAAAATGATACAATCCATTTAAGGGCATTTTATAAAATAAATTGAAGGTCTGAACAGCATGTTTTGGAGTAATTATATTCAAGATAGTTAGAAGAAAAATATGGATGACATCTTAGGTGGTAAACACTTATTTTATTACAGTTCTTAGACATCACTTTTCAGTCACAGTGTGTGTAGTTTGGTGATGTATTTCCTTTTGTATTTTCTGGTGCTGAATTTTAAGTGTTTTTTTGATCGTGATGTTTTGTTTGTGTTATGCTGAAATTACAGTAGGTATCACAGCTGAAAATAATTATCCAGCTCTTCTTCTGTTTATACCAAAACAAACTACTGTCAACATAAAATGCCTCACATGGGCACCACATACTTCTTCATTATGAAGACCCACTGGTAGCAGGTATTCAGAACAGCACACGTTAAAACCTAAATTAACTGAACAGACTGAATCTTGATCTTTAGAGGTGCAGAATATCAAAATGAGCTTTAGTGTATTTAATATTGCTGACTGTTAGTTAATGTGTTTGTTTCACTACCAGTATAAACTTATAATAACTAAAGCAGTAAAAACAAGTATTGGCATTTGAGCAAATTCTGACTTGTGACTGTAGCGGAGAAAAAATGACTCCTAGTGATAGTATAAAAAGAAGACACAGCATGTGCTAATCTAGTGCCCAGTATTTTTGTCTGACGTACTCTCTCAGCTCTCTTAGATGAACTTCAGTGTCCCTTCATCATTACCCAAAATGTTCAAAATGTGGTCTTTTAAATTAAAAAATGGATATTGTTATAATTAGTTTGTTATTGTAGAGACTGTAATCCTAGAATGGATTAGATTATTTTGTTGTTGTTTTTTTCAGTAGATTTGGTTGCATTTTTCCACTTGGAGTGGCAGTTCAATAATTTATCAGCACTTTTAGCAGTATTTGAGTTTCCTGCTCTCTTGCTTGCCTTTCACAGATTTTCACAAGCAGCAGGTGACACGAAGGTTGTACAGGCAGTCAGGTGAATGCTGTGCAGTCTGCCAATCATACCTGACATATTGCTCAGTGTGACAATAAATACAAAAGATAGGATTATTACAAATTATAATAAATAAAAAATCAAATTGGCTAAACTACTCCACAATCTTTTCACATATCCCCTGGCAACTGCAGAAGTACCCTCTGGAGTAAGCATATCCCAGTTTGGCAATCACTGCATTAATCTATACTCCCAGTGAATTGGACCAGGGTGAACTGACAAGGAATGCGCTCAAAACAACATTAGATTGCACCACCACATTTCACCAGGAATGTCTTATTTTTCTAAAACCAAAAACTTACACCATCAGAATAATTTGAAAGATGTTATGTATAAACACTTGCTTTTAGCAAATTTACAAATTACATATTTAGAGGTTTAGACCTTCTCCAAACGATAGCCGGGTAACTATCTTTCAGAGTTTTGCTGTAGTTGTGTGGCTCAAAAGGAATGTTATGAAGGTTTTTGTGCCACTGCACCAGATGTTAATATTTACTTGAAAAATAATCAGGAACAATGTGTGACTTCTACAATGGTCTCCTCTTTGTACTCACATTACAGTAGAAGCAACCTCTGGGGTTGTTTTTGAGCGTAAACAGGGTTGACTTCCAGGACACCTGTCAGTACTGCGTATTTGTGACTGATGTGTGATTGACAGCAAACATATACACACAAACTCACTTCCACACGCAGCAACACACTCTATTTTTAACATACAATGTCAGTATTAACAGATAGATGAGGTTAAGCTGCCAGGGTCCCAGTGGTGCTTTAAGAATTAGACAAGAGGGTACGATGCCATAACACGCTGTGTGTGTGTGTGTATGTGCGCATGTGTGTGTGTTTGTTTGTTCCCAGAAGCTGTCATATTATGATCAGTAGTGGGTGGCATGAGAGGAGACCCGTTGCCAAAATATCTACAGAAACTGATGGGCTCCAATGGAGAGGCTAGGAGGAGAGAAAACAACAAAAAACAACAACTCAACAATACACTGTATGCATATGCACAGACACACACACACACACACACACACACACAAACACATTGAATATGTACAGATGCCAAATTACCCAGCCTCCTCTTCTCTCCTCCTCCACTCATAGAGGAAAGCAGTGAGAAAATTGAGGAAGGAATTTAGAAGAAGACTCATATATGGAACTCATTTAGGAACCTGCATGCAGATGGACAGAAAAGCAGCAAATACAAGGAGATAAGCACATACACTCGCACACATGCACGTGAATGTCTTTAGTCCACCATTCTGCAGATACACACACATGCAGCAAGCCAGAGAGATTGACAGCTATCTAATCACCAGCTTCATAGCCAACCTGTCATTCAGTTTGCCAGCCAAACAAACAGTTTATCCATCCATCTATCCAGTCAACCAGCCAGTTATCTAACAAACCATCCATTCAACCAGTTAGACACACAAACAGAGGCTCAGGCAGCCGTTTTGGTAAAACACCCCCATAGCCATAATCAGACAGCCATGAGACACAGAAGGCATAAAGGATTACAGAGATTTTGTGACAGAGACATGGAAGGGAAGAGAGTGAGCAACACCTAGTATAGAGTACACTGTGGAGTTATATAAGACCTTCCAACATATAGTCTAATGGGAGAGAGGGAGAGATGGAGGTAGGTGCTGCAGAGGAAGTGAGAAGTGAGAAAGTTTGATAGAAGCAAGGGGGAAGGATCTGTGAGGAGGATGAGAGGAAAGTGTAGGCGTTGTTAGGAATTAAATGTAAGAAGTTGAGGAGGCAATATGGAAGCCAAAAGAAATGGTAGAGGAAATAAGTGTGGAAGGATGGGTACGTTTTTAAAATACTCTCAAAACAACACACAGCTCCAACAAGTCCACCAACCTAAACGACAAAAAAGGTCATTTGTCCGTCCCTCTGAAACAACACAAATGAGCATTTCTGTACATTAACTACGTTACGTAAGTCACATGACACAAGTCACATGACATTAAACACGGGCTAACATTGTGAGACCTATGCAGTTTGGTTAGGTTTAGGCAACAATGCTTGATTAGGTCTAGGTAAAAAATGTGGTTTGGGTTCAAATAAGCACATTACGTAAGTCTGGTTACACGTGTTATGTGACTTCAAGTGACGTATATCACATGATTTCACACGAGACAAACTTACGTTAATCGCATGACAGAAGTTAGTAACGCTATTTAACTTAAACTTCAATTCATTTATTTGGTTTCACATGGGACCCGAACACCTTTCTTCTGTGTGAAAGTCCTGGGTGTAACCTATACATCCACCCCATCCACCTCCTTATGCAGACTTTCTCTCTATTTATAATACATGGCCCTACTTCCTCCTTTGCCCTCCTTGGCCCTTAGAGGTCGCTGCTTCAATAAATGTAAATATTAGAGGGGCTCCGATCAGGATTTTTTTGGGTCGATCACCGACTGCTGAAAGCAGTATTGGCTGATACCGATCATCGATCACTGGGTCTATTTGAAGCTTTTTATTTATCATAGCATTATACAGTATACTGTATATTTATTTAATTAGTCCTAAAAACAATGTATTAAGTATTGAAATTAACCGATGATAAAGAATCATGAAATGACAACTGTTTATTTTATTGCCAGGAAACATGGCAAAAAATTCTACTCCCTTTGTCTTAGAGACTTAAACCATAGCAGCCTTTGCCTGGTTTCTGACAACATCTTATAGCTTTATAAATTTACTTCAACAATAAAAACTGCTACAAAAAAGGCTGCAGCCAAAATATTTAGGGATCACAGGCATCATAGTCGATGATAAACTCTGAAGTAACCGCTTTTGTTCTGGAAATCTCAGGCAGGTTGTGTGGGCTTCAGGGGGTAGAGAGAGGAGTAGAGAGAGGGAGAGTGGGATACAGAGAGGAGTCTTAACTGTCATCCAGAGATGCTCACAAGTCTTTGAGCTAAAGTCCAAGCCAAGTCTCAAGTCTCTGAGCTAATGCCCAAGTCAAGTCTCAATCACTCATGGTTATAAAATCAATGTTGTAGCACCTGCTGCGTTCAATCCAGGCTGCTTGTAAAACTGCATAGCTATAAGAAATTCTGTAACTGTAACCTGTTTTTTTACTAACAGAGCACAACCGTGTAATGTGCAATGCAATTAATGACAGCTTATTAACTAGCCTACTGTAAGTCAACACACTCAAACCCAGTGTAATGTTAATAAAACTGTTGCGTTACATGATCAACAATTAACCTGTAATCTGTTTTCACAGAGCATGTAGCCTGATGTACAGTGCCTCTACAACTAATGACAGCTTATAAACTACTGTAAGTCAACACACCACCACAGTCTGTCAAATCAGTGCAACGTTATAACTAAATAAAACTATAATCTTACCTGATCAACAATAAACCTTTAGCCCGTTTGCAGCCGATGTTAATAATTAACATGATGGCAGGAAGCGGGACATAAATGATTACATTAATCAACCACCACAAGTTTGGCAAGTAAACAAACGTTCATTCATCTTTTCATAACACAGTTGGAAGTAACATCTCGTAGGTTGTAGCTAAAGCAAGAAGCAAGCTAACGTTAGATGGCCAATCCTGAGTTAAACATGTTTACTAACCTATTTTGCATTCAGCACTTCTTTGTTTGGGCCTTGTTGTATGAAGTTTTAAAGGCAAAGTTTATGAATTAAGTTTATGAATGGCACAGCAACTGCCAGCGTTTACTGTCCTCTCTCACGTGTGGCCGCGCGCAGCTGATACTACGTGTTACATAGGCAGGTTATAGGTAACGCAGGGAGGGGGATAAAGCAAAAAAACAAAATTATTCACGAGTCCTGCACCTTGAGACCAAGTCAAGTCTGAAGTCTTGGATTTTCAAACTTGAGTCTCCATCTCTGCTGTCATCACTGAGATTTGAAAATAAGGGAAATTTAAAAATATAAAAGTACAATGTTATTTCCACATTATACTGTAGATTGTTAATATTACTCAGTTATTATATTCGTTATAATTTTTAGTGCCCGATATGGGTTTTTGGGGGCCGATGTGCCTGATGTGCTGTGGGTCAAGACACTTAAACTCTGGTAACGGTGGCGTGTGTGTGAGATTAGCACGAAAGCAACAGTTTCACATGATCACTCCTGCTTGTTGCTCCTCTTGTGTAATTGTGGCTTAACTCTCACTCTAAATGATTAATGATTCAATCTAATGATTGGCGGCATCAATTGCTTCCTGTCAGAAAAAGACTTTGGTGCTAGCTAGCTTTGAAAACTGCTCAGACTGCATTGTGAAACCATTTTAGCTGCCACTGCTGAAAATTTGTCCGGCAAGTATTGCATCATCTGATCGGCTTTTCTGATTGGCCTTTTTAGAGACCACTGATCAAACTAGTTTTGATCGGTGACCGATCGATCGGAGCACCCTTAGTAAATATTGGTTGTAAGTGTTGTAATAACGTGCAGAACAAATGACCTACTTTTTCTGCATTTAACCACCAAGGTTTCTCTGAGAACTGTTCAGAATACCACAATAATATAAAAAATCTTCTTTTAACAATTACAACTCTGTATCCCTGCCTGCCTTAAAGCCTTTTGATGGTGTCAAGTAGCTAGTACAAAATGTATCAGTTTCTTTCATTGCAGGTTACTTTATGCCCCTCTAGTTCCAGCTAGTTCACCAGCTAATTATTAACTTTGTCTGCCCTTTAATGCTGAACAGGTTTTGTATATTGGGTTTTTGGAATCTTCTCTGTAAAAAAACAAACAAAAAAACCCAGCATCCTGAGGACAGTGGTGAAAATGAAACAAAACAGTAAATCACGCTATAAAACCAGAGCAATGAGCTGAAAGTTAAACACTCTTAAAGGCTGAGAGGAACTGCATGGTCCTGGGATAGTAATCTCTGTCCATCCCCACAAGCAACCCCTCTCACATATAAGGAGTCATGTTATTCATTTTAAATAAAAAAACATTTTTTTAAGCTGGTTAAAGAGTTGAAACTAAATAATCTTATTTCAGACGCACTAATGGCTTTTCCGAGCAACCACATCTCGAAACACAAGAAAAGTTATAATGAAAACATTGAAGTTTTGTAAAATACCAACTTTATCTTGTTAACTCGGACTACTAAGGCCTTGTTGGCTGAACTTTGTTGTGCATTTTATTCACACAGCAACTACTGTGGATTCCCCTCTCTCTTGAAGTTGAGTCGGGCTAGTAAGGGATCTCTTTACAGCCACATGAACAGGAGGACACAGCCACCAAGGACTTTCAATATACATATATACACATATACAGAATGTTGACGCTCACAACAATTTTCTAAAAATAGTGTGCTGTACATTCATTACAAAACAGATAGAATAATAAGTCATTCCTGTTTCTATAGCAATCAGTAAACAATGGCAAGTATATTATTTAACCCACAGTTTCAACCCACACAAAGTGGAAAAATAGAGGGAGGAAGCTACACTGAATGTCTAAGTGGTTTCAAACAAATTACAGTAACTTCAAAAATTGAGAAAGGTGGAATCCAGTTCCAAGGGAACTGCGTCATAGATGACCCTGAGCTCTGACCTACCTGGAACTGGGGAAAAGAAGAAAAAAGTAGCTTCATGTAACTCCTTTTACCTCTGCTGTCTCTTTCGTCTACATGTTGTTGTTTTTTGCTCTGCTCTACTTCTGCCAGTCTTTCTCACGTTTGTCATTTCTCGTCCCTCCTCTCCTCACCAGAAATCTTTGCTGTTGACAGGGGACGAGAGAAGAGAAGAGGAGGTTAAGACCAGGATCTATCCATAGTGGCAAAACAAAGGAGTGGGAAAGGGGAGTTAGTGAGTTTGCGCTGCTGCTGATTGAAGACCACTGTCTGAAGCAAGGAACACAACAGACAGGAGATAGGGTGTGGCAGTTTGACATGCAGTTTCTGAACAATCAGTTAAGGTTCTAGAGTGCCTTTTTTTCCAGCACTGGCTTTTTGGAAGTGTATCTGTGTATTTTTGGCTAGTCATTCAGGCTTATGCACATTACACATATACACATATGCACATTTTTTAGCCTAACTTCCATTGAGCACATTTATTTTCCTAAAATTTACTAGCAGTTTAAGCAGCTACTGTTAAACTCGCCCCTTTCATGAGTGGCTTTGACTCCAGAAGTAGCACTGGTCATCCACTAATTGCAGGGTTGGTGATTTGATCCCAGCTCCTCTTGTCATGCAGATCTTTCCTCTCATTACTTTATGTGACATTTTAAACTTTTATCCAAATTATCTTAAATATCCTTCATCTCTGATTTAAGATACTAACACCCTGTCTCCAAAAATCCAAATATCAAACTTGAACTCACAAGGATAAAGTGCATGAATACACAGGGATCATGCACCAACATTCAAGACAGTAACAATAGGCAATTGGGACACATCCATTAATCATCCATGTGATGTGGCCTTGGTCTGAAAGTTTATCTTGCTGTTGCCATTTTTAGACCCAGGATCAAAAGCTGGCATTGTTCCTTTGCCTCAAACACATGTTTCTTCAACTTTATTCACTCAAAAAATTGCTGAGTGCATACTTCAGTGGCACTCTTTCACACTTATTTACTTCCAAACATTCCCACCTGGGAGTTGCTCAGTACAACATTAGACCTCTGCTGTTTTGCAGCTGGCGGACCTGGAGCCTCAGCATCACTCTTGTTTGACTTAGTTTCACTCACTTTCCTCTGCCCAGATTTTCCAGCTCAGGAGTCATCAAGACCATGTGATCCTCTGGCCAGTTCCCTCACCATTAGGTTTCCACCACCTCTATTTGTCATTTTGATGTTAACTCCATATTGCAGTGTAGATGAGTCAACCGTGGCAAATAAATTCAGAGAGCCCATTGAATGAGCTCCTAAAAGTCTACACTGGATGTTTTTGTTGAATGAGTTCCAAAGAGCTGACTCTCGAAGCAGAAACAAGATTTCCGTCGTTGGCGCGTTGAATTAGTACAGTCAGGCCAGGAAGGAGGAGAGGAGGGAGGCGGAGCTGTTATCACACTGCAGCACCTGGGCCAAAGACAGACAGGACAGAGACGTCTGTCAAACACACAAACACACAGAATAAGACACACACACACACACACTAAGCAAAACTCAACAGTAGACACCGTTTGAACTGTTTATCCCTTTCTCTTGAGCTCTTAAAGGTCATTGTGGCTGTCCTGTCATTTCCCTTTCTTTCTTAATTTATCTCTTTGTCACTCCTCTTTTCCCTGTCTTCTTCCTGCCTTCTTCTGTCTTCTCTACCCTATGATTTCTTTCTTTTTGTCATATAGCGTGTTACTCTTAATTTGCCCTGTCTATTTTCTCTGACTCTTGACATCTTTCTCTCCTGTCTGCGTCTGAAGAATTCATTTTGTGTGATCTTTGTCAATGCAAGATATAGTTTCTGCATGTGTCCATGTCTCCCCTCAAAATTCTTTTGATGAAACAGTGCTTGTAATGTTTCTTACAAGGTTTCTCACACATCACATCAGTTGAGAATTTCTTGCTGGTGTTTCTCAGAATCAAAGCAGCTTTCCTCACCAGTCTCATCTTCTGCTCCCAAAACTTGAATGCAAAATGTTTTTAATACTGGCGTAAATGCTGTTCAGCGCAAAAAAATTGGAATTTGGAAAACAAAATAGAATTTGTGTAGAACTCAGTTGGAATGTAAACATGCCTTTAAACAAGACTTAAGGCACACATAGACACACACAGAAAGCATTTTTGACGTCCATTGCTCAAATTACTTACAGAACAAAAATGGTTCAAATTTATAAATCGCTGACTCAGAGACACGTCACAGTCAGGCCTGCCCACAGAAATTACTGGGCCCCTGAAAAGGTCCAGTCAATGGGCCGCAAATCTGCTTTACTCATGTTAACGCATGCTGTGCTCTGTCTCTATCTCCTACAAAAACACATACATGATCACGGTATCAACAGAAATAAATGATCAAGCCTCCTAAATGCTAATGTCGGCATGACAATCTAGCAGATGGTAGTGTTTAAACCCCTTAGTTTAGCATGCTAACATTTGCGGATTAGTATAAAAAAGTACTGCTGAGGATGGGAATGTCATGAGGTATACTCATTCACACTCATTTACTGACTCCATGGTGATCAGAGGTGGCCATGGAGTAGCCCTACACAACTCATACTCTAGTACAAGGAACCTACAAGTAATTTCCGCAGCAGCGTGGGATTAGCCAACACGATGCTGACAAAATAACCTCATCCTTGCCATTAGGACAGTAAGCCAAAATTAAGACATTAGGAAACTACGCTAGCTACAAATAGCTTCAAATAGCTTATGCAGTGCTGTATGACAGTGAGTGATCACCAGCAGTAAGTGAAAGTCTTGCTCTTATGATAGCATTATGATTATGTCACTGACCTTAATTGAAGTAATCATCATCATTGTCACTACAGCACACACCCTACCCAAGGGCATCACATTTAAAGGGGCATTATGTAGTTTCCAGCGGCCACTAGCGGTGCGGTTTTAAGATTGCAACCAGGTGTGTGCTTGTACGCGTGCTTGCTTGAACTCATGAGCGAGCAGAATCCGAAACACAACCGTTTTCAGAAATCCTTCAATAAACGCAGGAACAACAGCATGCAGGCTGTGGCTTTTCACTCAGACATGTTCAGGCTCTGTTACTTCAATGTTCCCATCTCAGAGGCGGAGCAACACCGGTGACAGATCAACTATCTGTGAATCTGTCACCGGAGGCTCAGCAATGTCAACACAGCTACATGTACTGGATGATAATGAAGCGGTTAGTTAGCTGGACTGAAGATTGTGTCACACTTTATAACAGACCGCAGTAAGTAAATTTACTGTAACTTGTGTTAGTGGATGGCTCTTTCTTTGGGTTGTATATTATGTGGATCATGTTAGTTACAGCAACTGAGAGGTGGAGAAGCTGTGTACCTATCAGTAAAAGGCAATAAATCTAAATTGAATGTTACGAAGCAAACAGCGGCGG
>JAPMOB010218077.1:0-14784 GCA_029875015.1 Lepomis gibbosus | reverse complement strand
CACACACACACACACACACACACACACACACACACACACACACACACACACACACACACACACACACACACACAGCATTCAGTAAAATAAACACAACTGCATATTCAAATGCACAACCCCTATTTCCCTCGTATGCACTTTCTACACATGAGTAACCGCCGAGGCTTTTGTTTTAACGTTTCCCTCGTTGTGCAGTTGTTTGTTTGCTGGCTTCGTTGAGTTCAATTATTCATAAATTCCCCACAACCTGCCTTCTTAGTTTGTCTAATCCCCATTAGGTATCTGAAATCATCCTTTGGGGATTTAGTCTCTGACTGTGGTGGAGTTTATCCTTGGTGTGCCAAACACTGACTTGGCATCCCCTCTGTCTACTGTACAGGGAGACAGTCAGTGACACAGGGGGGGTTATAGATGTGCTCTTGGCCCCCTTCCAGGACACAAAGAGACTAAGACAGCCGATCCTGCAAGCATTCCAACCCTGTAAAATATCATGCTTTGTCTACTGATGCCCAAACTGAGTTGGCTCTCACTGAGGGACCAGGGGAGCAGTGTTGCCAGGGCAGGCACTGTATACTACCTCAAATAAACTCTTGATTTGACTGTATTTCACCATACTCATTTCAGGAAAGTAGTAATAAGCACCTTTGAGTTTTCAGTTCCCAGTCAATAACGTTGTCTCAGAGTTGAAAGTTTGTTGCATCTCAAAGATAAATCACAATCAGAATTAGCTTTATTTGCCCGATATGTGTACACATATGAGGAATTTGACTCAGGATTGTACAATGCTCACAATGTGCTTATTCATACAATAATAAAATCAGACACAGGCTACAGTATAGAAAACACATATATACACACACTATGAAAAAACAATATAGACAGATTGAGACAATAGTGCAATGACCAGAGCGCAGTGCAATGACCAGAGCGCAAAGGATGCAGGAGTAGTTTATTCTTAGCATTATTATTAGTAGTAGTAGTATGTACATGTTGGAGTTGGATGTGATGTACAGGTGCACATACACATACATTCATACATGTATACATGTACACAGTGCGATAGAGCATAGAGTAAAGGATGCTGGAATAAATAAGTATTATGTGCAGGTGTTATGTGCTTGAGGTAGGTGGATTTAGTATACATGATATATACATGACAATATAACAATATGAACAGATAGAGGACATAACCATGTCAAAGGGGGGTTTATTGTGCCAATGTAAGGAATGTGTGATACTAACAACATAGAGTTAATTCCACTGGGGTCATGTCTATGTTTACATAAAAGCCAGCACTGAGTTTGCAATGAGCAAACAGGCTGGAGAATAATTTTCACCCTCAGAGGGGGATGCTGGGCAAAAAGCCCTGAAACTCACCTCTGACTCTCTACTCCCAGTACTCTCTTTCATGAGTCCGCTCCTCGGGGCAAAGTAATCAGAGTGTAAAGAGGTCGTTGATATTCTAGACATATACTGACGCTCACGGAAAATCTAGTACAAATACACACATAACCTCCCTGCAAACACATACCCTACAGCAGCACGATGTAGTCTGTATTCTTTCATCACAGACAACACTCATTAATGATGTATTATACCTGAGAATCTCCCAAAGGCACTATGAAATATGTCTAAAAAACTTACACCCTTTTCCATACCTGTACCATTAATTTAAGCAACAATTTTTTGCTTTTTAATCCTCTTTTGTCTGATTTTTATGTTGATGAACTGGTCTTTTGGGAAGGTCACTCATTTGATACTGACTAGTTTAATAACCTACAAAAAGACAACAGGTTTGTGAATCTGCCATGAAGGGAAAATTAATTATTGCATAATCTCTTGTTGATAAACAGAGCAGAGGACTGGATGGTAGTATCATTTTTCCTTAACTGCCAGTGCTTTAAGAGAGTAAAGTTATTATTTTTTTATTTGCAGTTTGCCTTAAACTTTGGAGACTTTAACTGCTGACATTGTGAAAAGGAAGAGCATCTTTAATTGATTTTGAAGTGTTGCTCACAGAGCATTGCGTGCCATCCTGAGTGTGATGAGTGCATTAGAATGAAATCACAACATAATTTAAAATACATTACAGATATGGCTTTTTAATGCTATAAGAACATTAAGGATCATGAGTTCTTCACTGTATGTCTACATATATATTACATATCTAAAGGAAAAACAGGAAATTAGTGAACTTATCCATCTTTTGTCTAATCAGTCAACAAGCCAAGTAGGACAGCTAAGATCTCCTTTTCCACAGAAGCCTTGTCAGTCTCCTGTTAGGTGCAGCTACAGCTGGGAGATGTAGTCCCTCAGCATGCACCAAGTCAATATGGGGTTTCCTTCCAGTTAGTTGTTATTGATAGACCTTAAAACGGAGTTCACACAGATGCATTCTCCTCAGGTGTGTGAATCACCTCATTAATGTTGGCTTAACATTTACAAACCATACAATGTCTGCATGACAGTGAAAAATGCCTGAAAACCTCCTACACTCAGTATAACTGTTCACCTTTTAACTGGATGAAAAAAATCCAACTTTATGTGAGAGGAAAGTAGCCTCAGAGGAAGAGCGGATCTTTACCCCAGTTACATTAAACTTACCTTCAAATTTACCCATTCACACACCTGCTAGCTACCATGGTTGATCAGTGTCCTTCCATTTGAGCCTGATGCCCCTGAAGGCAGAGCCTTCAGGGGCATCAGGCATCAAAAGCAGTAAATAAGGCAAGTCTTCTAAATGCAGCTTTTTATTGCAGAACTTCTCATGAATTCTGAATTGTTTAAGAGAAGACAAAAATCCATGGTTGAATGATTGACAGTATCCTATGCAGGATAGTATTATTGTACTGTACAACAATAACAAAAACACATTTGTCCTATTGCAGTAATACAGACTGAGTTTTTCACAATACAGTTTAAATAATTCACTTCTATATTTCCTCGAAGTAAATATTATCAGGACTCTTTCTTCCACTGGGAATTGCCCTCATGTAAGTAGCAATCTACCTGTCAAAGCCCTACCACCACATTTACATTGAACAGACACACTTTTCCCTTAATCAGTCAGTCAGTGTTGAACACAGAGCCAGAGGAACACACACCGATGTGACCTTTTCAGAGCAACACACACATCCATACGACAGCATACTTTACTTTACAAGGTCAGGAATGAAATACAAAGGATGGTTTTTCTAGAGTTAAGCTAAACACCTTTCACAGACCATTCACACAAATGCTTTGATAGGACCAATATGGCAATGGGTAGACATATGATTTAAAACAGGCACAACCTCAAGTAGTTCTGGCACTACATCTACTATACGTATTACGTCCATGTACATATTTGAGAGTAAAACAATATCAGAATATACAAGTAAACCTGCAAATCGACCACTAACTGTGCTTTATTTGTTTTACTGTCAGTCGTGCCAGCTGTGTGGTTCTAACACTTTGCTTCACTGTCTCAACATCAATTAGACTGATGACATTTAGTACAGTAATTCATATATCTAAAATAAACACCTCTAAAATGAACACATTCACATTTGCCTTCACGGTAATTAATTCGCATTAATGCTAATTAATGTTTCTGTAATGTGCTGAAACTCAGCCAGGACATTTTTGCAGTAATTTCTCGTTACTTCAGCTGACATACACGCCAACACCAATTTGTCTGCAGTAAGCTAATGTTGGCCGATTTCTCTGTAAGGTTTGCCCAAGAATCAAAGAGGTTATGAAATTATGAATGACACAACCCCCTTCAACGCATCCACACAAGCATGCACACAAGGATTTATCCCTTCCTGTGAAACAAAAATTAGTGTCTAGTTGGACCAAGGTGAGAAGAGCATTTAGTTTCTCCATTCGTCTCCTTTCCTAGTCTATGTGGCTCATCTCTAATGCTTCTAAGTGAGATTAATAGAGTGTTCACTTCTCACTCCAGAGGCTCGTAGTGAATATCAAGGATCACATGGAATCACTTTGCAGATTTTTGGCCAGGGAAATCATCATACAGAGAGAGAAAGGCAGAATACAGCCCTGTCTTTTGTCAATCCAGATAGTCACACAAAATAGCACCTCAGCGTTTTTACCTAATTAAACCAATCTCTTTTCAAGGGTGGTTGTCTTCATTTTAATTTGTATTAGGTGTTGGGAATGTTTTTGGATGATTACTTAAGTACCTGGATCTTCCCTGCATGCTAATGGTGATGATGAGAAGTAATCATTGAAGGTTAATAAGGGTGCACAGCACTAATCGGGGCAGGTCTGTCTGATAGAACAAGTTGCCGCCTTCTGGCCTTTATTAACAAAGTGAGCAAGGAGAGGAGAATATAACTGCCAGGCAAAATGCAAAACAGCATAGCATGTAAATACAATGCTGATAATTTATGTAGTTAATTTACACAGAAAGAATATGACTTACCTTTCATACCTGGCCCATAGCGCATAATTCATTGATTCAGACATATTGAAGCTGTCTATTACACTTTGAAGACCCTATGCTCCTTATCTCTTCAAAACAGGGAAAGGCAAGTTTTGACAAGTGGATGACGATGGACAGATAAAAAAGTATGTTTTCCTCAGATTCTCACTATGTATGCATCACTTGGAGTTTTTACAGTTTATTTTATACTGTTTCCAATCACCCTTTGCTAAGACCCGAGGGTTGACACATGCTGTTATCACACTTATAAGTTACGAGTTTCATCCTTCCACTTCTCATCCGTGTTTCTACTTCTTCGCACTTCGATCACCAGTCCACTGGGCATTAACCGAAAGGGCCTGTAAGAAACAACAAAGTAATGAAAGAAACAGAAATAGGGCTGCAGCCACAACCTCTGTCACACATGCGAGTGCAAGAACACATTTAATATGGTCCACTGAGACAAAGATAGACACAGTCACATAACACGCGCACACACAAAAGGGGGGATAAAAGTACTCCGGTGTAAGACAGCCTTCTGCCACTGAGGTTGTAGCCACTCACCAGGTTTGGCAATGTGAGGAGTGACTTTGACAAGATCAAGTGTGAGTCAGAGAGAACTGGCTGTCCTTTTGTAGTAGAGGAGAGATACTGATGACTGTTAAGGATAGCAGCAGACAGAGTAATTGTCTGGTGTGATGGTGAGAGACTTGGAGCTGATCACACTGTCACTTTTAGGTGGGGAGATGGGGAAGAGGTCAGTGCTTACACAGTAACCATGGCAAGACTGCTGTTTAAATCTCCATTTTCTGTGTGCATGCCACATGTAAATATTTATGCATAATGTTGGCACAAATACATTTGTGTTTAAACGTGTGGGAACTTCCATACATGCATGTTTGTGTGAATATAGAGTATACAATTATTTAAATGTGTCCAAGTATTTATTCTAATGTGGGTTTTTTGTGCAAACAGTTTAGTTATTTTTTTTCAGTGCTTTGAGATCGCTTCTCTCCCTTTGCATATGTGTTACTCATTATTTTCTATATATAGCTAATATGGTGGAACATAACCCTGCCATGATCTGTGGACTAATGAATACATTACAGTCAATATAGGGAATTCAAATGGGAACATGATTCTATTTCAGTATATGCATTCTGAGTAATTTTTACACTTTAATGGGTAGGACAATGTCAATGTCAAAAACCATCAATCAAATTCCAGTGTGCCCTCTCTGAAGGAAGGTACAGCACTCACTGTACCTTACTGTTGTCTCGACATCTTCCTTGCAAAGTCAAAGCCCTCCTCACTGTCTTACGATAGATAGATAGATAGATAGATAGATAGATAGATAGATAGATAGATAGATAGACAGACAGACAGACAGACAGACAGACAGACAGACAGACAGACAGACAGACAGACGTCACTGTTGCAAGTGACCCATTTATTCATGTGTCTGGGCATCTATGTGTGACATCGGTTCTGTCTGCTGATTGGTTGACGGATGTCTCAGGGTGTGTCCAGTTCAGTGTGGTTCAGTGGGGACCGTTCTATTTGAAGCCCCACTTTGCAGCAGCGGTAGTTAGATTCAAGCCTGAGGGAAAAGGGATATTGGTTCACTTTTAATGTGGCTGTCTGCTTCTGACATGGAAAAGCATATGGAAATTCATGTATTGCTCCACTTATAAGAAGTTGCACTGACCTCAAATATCGTGTTAGCAAAAGTAGTATTTAAGCCGTTAGACCTGAGACTGTAATTAATAAGGAGGTCGAGCCATCATTCAAGGGCATGAGGGATATCGGAGGTTGGCAAGCTACAATCTATTATAAATTAGTTTCCACTAATCTGTTATTCAGGAGTTCTGTTTATGAATTCAGTGTTCAAGGCGATAGGAACACTTCACCAATCTCATCTGAGACACCTGGTTCAATATCCTATTGATGCTGCATTACTTAACATACCATGTACACCTCGTTCTCTGTAGTAACTTCCCCATACACATAAACATTTCCTGACGTTCCCATTGCATGTCCCCAAGGTTCAGATCTGTGCATGGAGTGCATCCTAATCCCCCTTATCCTACAGCAAATATACTTTATCACATCTGTGCATGTTAGCAATTAGAGCAGGCTGTGTCAAACTTTGCCCACAGGTGCGTTGGGGATTTGGAGGGGTCTAATTAAGAGAACAGAGTAAACTACCCCTGGCCCAACCAGTGTACCAGCTCAGTCCTCCTGCTCTCATCTGGCTCATTTTCATTATCAGCAATAAAGAGGTGCTATGTGAACAGAATACATCAATCTCAGTATAGATAATCGGCAGCAAAACATGCATACTGATTGCAAAGGATAGATAGAAAACAAGATATGTCAGAATCAGATAAAGGGGCAAGGGTGAACTGTAGCACAAACATGACTTGTGACATTCATAATTCATTAGATGTACTAAAAAGTACACGGTTGTTTAGCAAGTTACCTAAGTGACCACATGGCTAATGGTTATACATTGGTGTCACAAAATGAAGCATCTGCTTGCTACGTATTTGAATTCAATAGCCCTCCATTTTAACTGCTTAAAGGATAAGTTGGTATTTTGAAGTCTGTTTTAAACAATATTCACATGTCCATAAGTACATAAAAACAGTTTTTCTTCACTTTAATTGTTTCTCATGGTTGTAATGGCCACAAAGATGTCCCCTCTTAAAGCTGCTTCAATGTAAGGTAGGGGAAGAAAATCCACAAGACTTAGTCTGTGAGGCTTCAGAATGCATTTTCCACAGAAAGAGGACTGTAGATTTGTTATTTACAGTCACTTCAGGACGGATCTCTTCCTGGCCAGTAAAAGGAGGAATGATTGCAGGAACCAATAACTCTTTAAATGTAAATGACCATGTGAGTAGTGTTTCTTTCTTCTTTCACTCTTCAAAAACTTAGTTTCCCTCATCATCCTCATCTCTGTCCTATCTTGTTGTTATCCCCAACCTCTTTTGATTTTTCAGTCCTACTCTACTTTTAAGCAGTAATTTCTTCTCTTCTTTCTCTACTTTGTGTCTGGCTTCACTCCAATTGCACCAACAAAAAGCCTCGGTCACAGTCTAACACAGAGGAAAACCTCATTTGAGGATGTCTAGTAAGGTGGCTTTGGGTCAAAGAGAAGAAGAAGGAATCAAGCCAAAAAGTGTATTAATATCAATGGACTTGATTCTCTTGGATGTATGGGGAGAGGGGGACAGTGCAGTACTATTTTCTTTTACCTCGTTCAGGTAAAAGGTTTTCGCCCCACTGTCCCACACGGATAGTAATTTTGTGGCACCAGTTAACCCCTGCTACTTGCAAAATGACTTGCTTTTTCATTTACCAGAATATGAACAATTAGCCATGACCTTATTAGAGATTCAGTTCATTAATTTTGTTCTTTCAAACTGACATGCAAAGTCAGCTAATCTAACGTCTGTTCTATAATTGATGATATCCTTTGTATAATTCAAAACTTTCTATAAACTTATAAACATCCAATTTGAACAGTGAAACGAACATTACATTTCCCCTTTTCCAGTCTTCTATGAAATGAATTTGAAATGGTCTGCGGTTTAAAAGGTGATTTACAGACACATTACCCTTTTTTGATTAAGTTTTGTCCTCTGCACACAAAAAGGGTGTAGATTAAAGAAAAAGGACAAAAAGGCAACATGTAATTCAGAATTTAAAAAGCTTCTTAAAAGTGGTGGTGCTGTCCACCCAGTGGCCCCAAGTGATTTAGTAATGGAAAGCCCTGAGGCGGGGAGAACTGGACAGTATTCAGAACAGATGAATCCATTTATAATGAGATGTAATCTCATTTACTCTGTGGCATATGGTTTGGTTTGCAGGGCTGTCGTTCTTGCTGAAAACGCACTTCTGGTCCAGAACCCAAAAAGAGAGGAGTGTAGTGCATTCAGGAGGCTCTTCTGAAGCCTTATTACCATAAATCAGACAGGCATAAAAAAAATTCAACATTGCCACTGAGCATCCTTGGATTTCGGCTGTTTGCTGATTCAGTGTTTTGCCACATTAGCTGTGTGATGGAGGGATACAAGAGATATTGCTGTCAAATGGTAGTTCACTCAAGGAACCTCTTTTTTTAGCAAAAATGCAGCAACATAACCTCAGTTCCTCACAAAGAATAAGTCTAGATTAGTTGTAAAGAGGTGTATAAATATAAAAATTTTAATATGTTTGTGTTATTTTGGACTATTGCATATTACACTCTGCAACATCTACGCCAGAGCATACTGTAGCTGTCACAAAGGTTACACAGCCAAAATGACAAAAACTATCCTGTTTGGATCACTCTTTGGACAGGTTTCCTGCAGTCATTTCATTTCTGTTCCTTCAAAAGTCAGATAAGAGCATTCTTTATGAAGGTTATTGTTGAGAAAGACAATTGCGAGAATGATAGCAAACCCAAGAATGGTACCTGCAACAGACACTTGTGTGGGAAGATGCCTCCTCTTCGGCAGGCCAAGCGGAGCCTAATGAGATGGTGTGAAATGGAGTTATTGATCACATCTGTCAGACTAAGGCTGGAATTCACAGGGGCTTCTCCTCCATTCATTACGCCAATGATTAAGACGTGTCACCCTGCCTTAGATCCACACCACATGGATGGAAACTGATGACGGTAATGACAGGCACTCTGAATGCTGATATGCATCTGTCTCTTTCATTCTGCACAAAAAAACAGAATCAGAAACACAGACAGTGATCTATTTGTGGTACATGTATTTTCAGAACTAAAATGGGCTGCAAACCATGAAGCAGCTGTGCCTTGACCTGCTAGAGACACACGTGTGTGTGTGTGTGTGTGTGTGTGTGCGTGTGTAAGTGTTCACATGTGTGGGTCTAAGTGTCTGTCTATGCGCCTGTATCTATATTTGCATGTGTCTGTATATGTTTGTTTGTGTATTATCACACCGTCACACAATAATTACAAAATGCACCTGATCCATTTCCCTATCTAAGAAAAAAACACCCTCTCCATCTGTTTAGAGGGGACTGAGAGCGAAGGAAACATTTGATCTGGTTTTCATCAGTTCCTCCTAAACCTGTCTGCTTCACTGAGTTTCTGCGGTTCTCCGGCTGCAAAGAAAAAGATGATCAAAGTCAGCGAGGACAGTGATTAGCGTCTCGGTCCAAGTGATTAGAACATTCTAAGTTGATTAATAATCAGATTTGCCCTTTACTGTAGGACATGCACTCAAGGCACAAAGACAGAGTATGTTTTGCAGGTTAAAAAAAACGTGATGCAGGGCCTTTTTTGTTGAAGCCTACACTTAAAAATTTATTGTATTTTTATATATATATACGCACACACTTGCTCTGGCTGTGAGAGGTGAGAGGCTGCTCTCAAATCGTACCATGGTCACAGGAAAACGGAGATACGTGTACATAGGACCCTCAAACAGAGGAGAAATCACAGGGAGTAGCGTTACCACCAGCTGGTCCAGTATCTTTGCCTGGATGATGGTCAATTCAAGGCTTATTTTAGGATGAGTCAAAGGCAGTTTGGCAGGCTGCTGTGAGTTGTTGGACCTTGCCTCACAAAAATGAACATTATCTACGACTGTATGCTACCAGTTAACTATTAGTACAGTTTAAATTAATGAAAACAACTTACTGAAATTTCAAGTACCGTACTCATTTGCCTTCAGGCCTGCTATTTTCTGTATAACTCATGGTTACAACAGTTAGTAAAATTATATAGCACTGGGTATCCAGCAATCCACCACTAGTTTGTCTTCCTCTATTGTCTACCACTGTTGGACAAATGGAAAAAATAGGCCAATGACGTTGGGTGCCTCTCACTGCAAAAAACTGCACTGTCTGATCCCAACTTCATTTTAGCAACATCAAAGGCAAGGCGTTCTCAAACAATGCATCAGTGTTCTTTCCCATATTCGGGCACATATGCACACACAAACACACATAAAGCTGCAGCTCTCCTTTGAAGTAAAGGAAAATGTTCAAACTGAATGTATTCTGCTGAAGATTCAACACCTGCATCTATCAAATTGTACTATGCGACCATCTCTAGCATACCACCATGTCTTCCTAGCCTGCTGTATTTGATTTACATATCCTGTAAACCAGTTTCCTTGACATCTTTGCTGTTGTTGTTGTAGTACTGATACACTGATATATTCTGGGACACTCATCAATATAGGGAATTGATTAGGCCCTCCAACAGCATATATATAAATATGATATATATTCCCATCGCCATGGAAATCGATAAGCCCATCTGAGTTGAAAATGCTGTTTACTCAGAGGCTGATTTCACTGAAGCTGTCATATTTTGTTTATTTAGCCAAGCTTTTTGTGTCAAAACAGAAAAACATAATGGGGAAATAAAGAAAGAAAACGAGAGAGACATGGAAAAAGACAGAGAAGCTACAGCTGAACACTGACTGACCAACCATGTTAGTCCACAGCTGGTGGCTGCTGACAGCTTGCTATTCCATTTTAGATGAACCCGTCAATTAACTACAGATTGACAGATTAAGAAGAATATTAGAAGAGTTTTGTTTCAGAATGAGACGTCCACTTTTTGCAGTGGAAGACAAATGCATTATTTAATTCTCTTTAATTCTTGTGACATCGTAAAGGCCCCGAAAACCCCATTTGCTCAAACAGCTTCTTGAGCTAGGGGTTCTACATAAAGATATCTAATCTGTGTGTGACCCCACTGGAAAAAGGTGAAGTCACATGTTTCTGTGCTCCGATCAGGATTTAGCAACAGCTGAATCCAAATCTGATGACAGCTGGTGGGTCGTTTGCTTTTGATGCCAGGTCACTGACAATCAAATCTGACCAAATGAGACTGTCCTCTCAAGAAGAACAACAGCATCAGTCTGTTTTTGAGTGTTGTTTCTCTACAAATATTGAATAATTAAAGGGAGAGTAAGTGATTCTGCAGAAGGATTACAGTAATGATATTTGACCTCATCTGCCAAACAAATACTTTAGGGCTCCCTCAGAAGCTCCACGCCCCAAATTTCAAATCTCTGAGGTGTCTCCAGCTTTGAAACACCTTCACCCATGCCTTTCATATAAATTTCTTCTTTGTTTATACATTTCCCTCTTTGGCTGTTTCTCGGCCATCTCTCCTTCACAGTGCCTTGAGTCCAGCATGTTCAAATGTGACAGTGTATAGGACTCTCTCCGATCACATCTGTGCACGAACTGACTAACTGTTGCTGATTGCCCGGAACAATGTTGTGGAAGGGTCCATACCACTTTCTTTGTTGCCCATTTATAGAGCCAGGGCTATGTAGGGCAACTAGATTATCTTCCAGAGCACAAACAAAACAGAGAGCTAGTAAACAGTGAGGAAATATTGCTGAATTAAATGAAAAGTGTATTGGATTACAATCACTTACTTTGCCTTTAGTGTCGAAAACTTTATACAACATACTTAAGACATGAAACCACATTTCAGAGCTTTTAAAATTGCGCAATGTTAGTTAGCAATCCCTTATCACAAAGTGCTTGTCTATGATTGAAAAGCATCGTATTATTCATACATTTAAATTGTGGTCTGCCAGCTATAGCTAACTATGGGGTAGTAAGGTTTTTCTGCCTCACCTCAAGTCAGCTACTAAATGTGACCTGTGCAATCACAGTAATGACAGGACATGTATAAATCTAAACACATTATTATACTCATCTGTAAATGGTGAGGTCACATCAAAGTGTGAGTGACTGCATGTACGTATTTGTTCAGAAATATCAGTGTGGATTCAAAAAGGAGATATCTCCTCCCAGGAGTCACCTCCTCTACCCCAACCATCCTCCTTCACCTTTCACCTCCTACTGCTCCTACTGTCATTGCCTTGTTCCTTCCTCCCTTCCAATACATTCCTGAGTATCTCTTTTCCCCTTTTAATTCAAAATTCCCTTTCAGTCGTCCTTCCAGATCTCACTTTTTTATCCTTCACATCTTCATGCTCTCTCTCAGCTTGATCTGCTTCCCAAACCCCTCAACAATCTTCCTCCAATTCTGCCTTCATCTGTCACCTTCCCTCTCCCGCATCGTCTCACCCTCCCTTCATCTCTCTGGTCTCTCTTTCTTCATTCACCTTAAACCGCAGTTAATGATGAATGAGACAAACCTCCCCTGGGCTCAGCCTGGGTAGCTCTGTGGGATAGCACTCAGCTACCCCAGTGGACGTACGGCATAATTCCTTATTCATAGCCTGCATCAACACCAGTCCTTCTAGTTCTCTGTGACTCTAGAGACCTATTGCTCTCATAGTACCCCATTTTCAATGTTAACACTTTTTTGTTCTTCTCACAGCAATTTCTCCCCAATTTCTTCTTTCTTCTCAAAGCAGCTTATAGCATTTCACCTTCCCAAACCACATGATACTACTCAATGAGTGAGCTATATTTGTTGATTTTATCCCCACACATTTTTCCCACCAAGGCCTATTTTAGGACAGTGATACCTTCCCTCTGACATACAAGGGCTCTTGTAGTGGAGGCTATTCCCATTGAATGTGTAGCGTGTGGTTCAGCAACCTATCTGGGAATATTAGCATTCCCACAAAACAGTAAAGAGGAGTAGACAAAGAGAACTAAATGCTGATTACAGAGGCTTAAACACATGCTGCCATGTTCACTTGCAGGTGCATAATTCAGATTAATTTATAGAATGTTTTGCATTATACACATAACACAGCACATTATAGTGTATTATACTAAACCAAACTATAAAGTGTTAAAATTCACCATCTAGGGGATTATTTAGGAATATAAACAATTTTAAACTTGAGTTAGTTGCTGTTTTTTCATCTTTTGTGCATTTCAGAGCTTACAGATATCATTATTCCTACCACTCTTGTAGCAAATGCAGTCTTCCTCTCCAGCACAATTCCCTGGAAAATTACACAACAATCACAGAGCAATCACTTCCAACAGCTCTTTCAGTGAAGGTGCATGAGGTAATCCAAGCAAAGTGTCAGTGGTTCAACTGAAAATAGGAGGATTCACTGGAAATACTGCAAGTCCCTGCTATCAGGGACACAGTGCCCTCCTTTCAGCAAGCGAGCCAGCAAGTCTAATCTGCAACATGAAAATGAGAAGAGCAAATGTGTGAGAGAGAACAGAGAGCACTTTTAGGAGCCTATGTGCCTACAGTTTTCCTGTTTATGCATCCATCTTTGTATTTCCTGGCTCATAATTAATATAGTCTTACATTCCATTTATCTTAATTGCATATGGGTCAAATCCCAAGCCATTACAGTGGCGTCATGGCGCTAGTGTGAAAGAGTGTCCTGCTAAACCCAGTGACTGTCGGTACTCATGCACACACATCCCCCTAATGCATACAAACACAACATTGAAATAAATTGCATCATGCTACGCTTTTATATGTGAGGGCGAATATTCATGCACTCATGTGGTCTTTACTTATAAAGGCGTGATAAATGCAGCTTGTTGGTCTCAGCGGCAGAAGCGGCAGAGGAGGAATGAAAGAGGGAACAGAGTGACAGAGAGAGAGGTAGAGAGAGAAAAGGAGGAGGGAGGTTGTTGCTTTGCTCCCTTCTAAGCCTTGAGCCACATTGATCACTCCATTCCAGTTCTGACATGAATATTGAGCATTAGTCACAGTTCATGAACAAAGAGGCCGAATGCTCTGGAATTATGCTATAAGAGACGTG
This sequence comes from Lepomis gibbosus, assembly GCA_029875015.1. Taxonomy (NCBI): domain Eukaryota; kingdom Metazoa; phylum Chordata; class Actinopteri; order Centrarchiformes; family Centrarchidae; genus Lepomis; species Lepomis gibbosus. Next base: position 651 of record JAPMOB010218077.1, on the reverse strand, counting down.
GGTGTCATCAAAGTATAAGTACAGAAAAAGTACTCTTTTGGTAGCTTGAAACACAACTTTTCAATTAAATTATTACTGTTAATATTAATAAGCCCATCTGGTGACAAATATTATTTTTATTATTATTATACTAAGTGTATAGTAGTATAATTTTATATGTGTTATGTTGAAAAAATCATGGTAGTGGGTCTGCTGGTAAGCCCACCACTTTGGTCCAGACTGAAATGTCTCATTGTCATGAATTTCTGTAAAAACACTCATGGTTCCCAGATTAGTGACTTTGGTGATTCCCTGACTTTTTTCATCTCATGCTTTGTTTCATGACCAAATTCCAGCAAAACTAATAACATTCCCATCAGCCTCAGTTATACTTTATGTTTAACGCTAATAAGCAAATCTTAGCACACTTACGCACTAAACTAAGATATTGAACATGGTACACATTATACCTGCTAAACATCAGCTTGTTAACATTGTCATTGTGAGATATGTTTATGTTAACATGCTAATGTTAGCATTTGGTGTCTAAATAGAGCCTCACAGTGCCGTTAGCTAGCAAGCATAGACAAGCTTTTCTTCTGTGATAAATTGAAGCCTGATGACGTTGATTTATTTCCACAGATGAATACAGACACATACACACGCACACAC
>JAPMOB010218074.1:0-15175 GCA_029875015.1 Lepomis gibbosus | reverse complement strand
GTGTGTGTGTGTGTGTGTGTGTGTGTGTGTGTGTGTGTGTGTGTGTGTGTGTGTGTGTGTGTGTGTGTGTGTGTATGTGATAGAGAGAGCAAGAGAGCATGTAATCACATGTGTGTCCTGTGCTGAGATAAAGACAGGAATGCCATTTCTCCCCCGGTTACCCTCCCTCTCCTTCACATACAAAGAACTAAAGTGTCGAGCTACTGTAAAAACTACCCAAACTGAATTAAATTTGAACTGCAAGGCCTCTTGGAGCTCCTGACATTTGCTACTACACAGGAGTGCGTGTACCTGTTTTATTTTAGCTGAATGACTTTGTGGAATCCCGCATAGGAAGCTTGGTGAGAGCATTCAGACTGCTCAGTAGAGATGTCTCCAGCTGATGCTGAGTATCAGTATCAGGGCTGATCCAGGCATATTTTAAAAGGTCAGTATCAAAATGGTTCTTCACTTTGCCCACCTCACCCTGCCAGGTGTTACAGGTATGAGTGCCCCTGTTCTCACGCACGAATTGGCAAAACAACATTACACAGATTGTCCTTTTGAGGCACCACTGAGTCCACGAGGAGCTCGACGGCATGCCAAAACAAAACTTGCCTGTTGTCAGATTTGTGTGCTCTCTGCAAGCCGGTGTCTGAATTCGGCCAAAGCACTTTTGTAAGGAAAGAAGCTCTTTAGCACCACCGTACAAGTAAGTGTGGGTCCCACAACTCTAACAGAGTGATCCGTTTGCTCTCTAGCTGACCGCATAACACCAGTTTCAGGAGTCGCATTCTTCCAGTGAAACTTTAATATCATGTCAATAATTTAAGCTTATAAAAATAATAATATTGACCCAAGACCCTCAGTATTTGAATTAAGTAGCTTGTGATAAATATGGTTTGCTAAATTTAGAAGTCTACAGGAGACATTTGTCCAAGATCTTTGCACATCCACTGGGCAGCAGGTCAAACCTTTGTGCTTCTAAGGCTTCTTGCACACCAAAGACGTAACTCTGTTCCGAAACGAACATTTAACTAACAAAATCAGGGATTAACAAGATCAAAGACGAGGCAATGGCACGAGTTTTGCATTGTTTCTTAACCTACCCAGTCCACGTCGTATTCTGTCAGATCCGAGTCATCGCCAGAGGTTGAGGTCATCTGCAACAACAAAAGCTTTCAGATAAAAGGTGAATACGAGGAACAGGAAGGAGTCTTTTTCACTCGCACAAGAGTCTACAATCATGCTAGCAGCCCTGTGAGACTGTAATTATACACAGTGGTGCGGACTGAGCCAGTATAGAGGATAGAGCCCCCTCCCCCAGTTTCCAGTCGCTGTGCTAAGCTAAGCTCACCGGATGCTGGCTGTGGCCATATATCTAACAGATAGACAAGAGAGTGATATCTGCTCATCTAACTCGCCGCCATAAAGTAAATAAGCGCAATTCCCAAACACACTGCCGATCGTTGAAACTCACCATGACCTCATCGCCTTGCCAAGATGGGGCAAACCAAATACTCTCTTTTTCTTTGGCACTTTTTTGAATTACGAAAGCAAAAGATCATCATTGCTGCTTGAGCTTGGAGGTTCCTTTGCTGACAGGTTGTGCAAAAAGAAAACAAAAGAGAGAGTGTTTCTCTCACCCAGAAACAGAGCTTTTAAAAAAAACATTCCCCAGATTAGATTTGATAGAATAGATATATTAGATATATTTAAAAGGACAAGTGTGTAAGATTTAGGGGCATATTGGCAAAAAATGGAATAATATTCATACGTTGTCTAGCGACCACCGTAGGTACTGTTGGTTCGCAATATGCAATCTAGTGAGGAGTGTGGAAGGTAAACAGAGCTTCTGGAAAATGATGGCACGCCTGCCCCCACTGTTGTTTCAGCAAACGGACTGTTCTTTACAAAAACAAAGGGAACTTAATACGGTGGACGCACATTGTCCACACACATAAACAGCAGTTTCAAATTTTAGCCAGCTTAGTACAGAGGTCAAACACCTTCTGCTGGTGCCCGTTTTTGGTCGAGCTAGTTTCAACGGTTTTACCTCTTTCATATTTTAGTACTTCACGTCCGTGAATCAAATGGCCAATCTGCTTCCACTTGCAGTACAAAGTGGCAGATGAAAGAAACCAACTGAAATTACAAACCTCTGCAATGCCCTAAGTAATCCTTGGAAGGCTTGAGAGAACTTGACTCTCGGTCCTGTATTGTCTGAATGCTCTTACCTCCAGGTAGTCTATTGTAAATAAGCCTAATGGATGGTCTGACATTGCAGAGCAAAGATAATATAAATGTTATTTCGCTCTAATCATATGACTGTATGTTACTGCATTCACACTGTATCTTTATTTATCTGTACATGTCTACACACTTCAGTGTCTTTTTGGAGAATAACAAGATGCTCATGTGTGGACTTATGGGTACTACTCTCTCTCTCTCTTTCTCTGCCCCCCCTCTTTCTCTCTCTCTCTCTCTCTCTCTCTCTCTCTCTCAGGTCACTTGGGGAACAAAGCAAACTTTATCAGAACATTGCAATCCTGCATTCCCCAGATTCTTAGCACTTGGCAACCAGCGAACACACAGAGTGAAGAGGGAGAGAGAGAGAGAGAGAGAGAAAGAGGGAAGAAGGAGGGAGGCAAGAGGAAGATTCAGGAGACTAGCAGATTTACACTCATTTCTAGTCCTTACTCACGGTGTCTGCTACAGGCTTGAATCTAATCTACAGTGTTGCTTAACAGACTGGTGGTACGTGTGAAAGAAAGAAAAAGAGTTTTTGCTGTTCAAAAAAAGAAACAAATCCTGCTGGGTGCATGCAGATTCATTCGAATTTAGGTGTGTGTGTGTGGGGGGAGTGTCAGTTGCATTAATCCCGGGGTTTGTCAAAAAGTACATATGTGGTATCATTTACTACCAAAAGCTTTAAAATCAACTTTCATAGGTTGACTAACTTTCTGAAGAAAAAGAGGAGGATAAATGATTTGGTCTCCGTCACAAGCCACAAAACTATCATCTGTAAAAGAGCAACACATACACATGGGCCTTTTCTGTTTGGATAGCCTGTATGGTTTGCTACTCTTTGGAAATATGGCTGAATTTTTGGAGTTTGAAATAGGAGCAGCATAAATTCTTGCTGCTCTGTACTGTACGCTGTGAATGTCAGAGCTAAATGTGATTGTTTAAAAAAAAAAAAAAAAAAAAAAAAAATATCAAAACTCTTTAATGGGCCCTGTCTTATCAGCAGAAAAACATACCTGCTACTGCATGACTAAGGGGAACTTTTACAGTTTGGCTTTCATGCAGTCCAGCCAGCAGCTTTTATTTCGATAAAATCTCAACTCTTGACACTGCTCGCTGCACAAAACGAAGGTGGCATTTTGGTGTGGATACAAAAAACGGTTTGAATAACAGGTGAATAACTGATGATCAAAGCTGAAATGGGCCCAGTGAGTGCTTCCTACAAGAAAGATTTCATGAGTCAAACAATATTTTATAGGTTTTGGTCTTTGGTAGCTTTTTCTAAAAAGCTGGGAATTAAATTACCAAACAGAGTTTAGCATGCCATTCAGCAGGACAGGGTTAAAACTAGGTGGGTAAAATACATACCTAAGATGTCAAATGTTGCCATATTCAAGCCATAACAGGTGGATGATTTCAGGCTCTGAGGAAGTTGCATATTATACATGCGAAAGGGACTGAAATGTAAGGAATGGTTCAACATAATCTGAAATAAATATATTTGCTTTCTTTCTCAAAGAGACGACACTCTCCTGTCTGTGCATTAAGTACAGAGCTCAGCCTAGCTTAGCATTAAGACTACAAGCTAGCCTGGACCTGGATCTACCAGCACCTCTAATGCTCACGAATTAACACTTTACATCTTGTTTGTTCAACCTGTATGTTATGTTTTACCTGTAATCCCTGCAAAGCCACTAAATGTAGACTTACCATGTCTGTTTGAGACAGAGTTACACAAACGCAACGATAACAATAATTATCGCGATATAATTCTTTTTGAACAACAATATAACAAATGTTCAATAAACATTCAATAAATGTTTGATTTGATTCACTTGAATCACACATGAATCAGGACTGAATTTTTTATTAAGATGTTTATTTTGTTGAGGAAAAAGGACCGGGAAAAAAAGCTTTTACTTAATTTTACTCGAGTGCATATTTGTTGAAAAAGATTTTATCATAATTGTTTTGAATGTTCTCCCTCAGATTTGTAAAGTGATCCACTGTTTGGAATCAAATGTTTGTCAAGTTCAGACCATAAAGAAAAGTTTAAACCACAATTAACATAATTGATCAGGTTTCTTCCACTGAGGAGCAAAAATCAGCCTTTAAAACTCAAAACAAATAACGATTTGATACGTATCGTGATAATTATCGATATCGAAAGATATGAAGATTTTTATCGCGATAACATTTTTGGCCATATCGTCCAGCCCTACTTTAAAAGTTCAGTGTGTAGGTTTTATCGCCATCTAGTGGTGAGGGTTGTGTATTGAAAAAAAAAATGGCTGAGCTGCAGCTCACTCCTGCCTTTCCAAGGGCACAGGAGAAGCTACGCTGACCAAGAAGCTCTGTCGGCTCTTGTGCTAAATAATAGGTGTCCAGGTGTCGGCCTCCATTTCTTTACTTCTAATAAACCAGTCGATGACTACTACTACTACCTTCTTCTTTGTATTTCTAGAACCTCAGAAATATTACACACTGGACTTTAACTCTTCGAAAAAACGTGAGCAAGAGTATTTCTAATCTATTCATTTCAAATCTAAAATCTCTTCCAACCTCTCTAAAAGGTTAGTGTAGAAGAGAACCCTTTTGAATGAAGACCCAAAATTGTCTTTGTGATATGAAGCAGCGGGGTTAAAAATATAGTTTAGAATTTGAGATACTAGTTCTAAAAACGTCACCGGTGCAGAATAGAGGTTATCAGGGTCTGATCTGTGTACAGTAAGCATGCCAAGGTGACAGTGAATTCAATGGTAATATACTGCTGTTTAAAACTGCTACAGAGGAAACCTTTAAAGTATGGCAAGCACCGTGTCTGTGTGTTCTTTCATCCACTCAAGAGGCACTTCTCTTACATCACAAAAACGCTAACACAATGAGAGAGCCACAGTGTGCCGGGTTAGCACCATTAACGGTACAGTATATCAAGGACCCAGGCACTTCAGATGACCTCTAGCTGTGTTATGTGCCAAAGTGAACCTTTGAAGTCTAGCAGCCTTTCTTGTCTTTAATCACCAAAGAGCTCAAAGAATAATGTGTTCTGTTGGCCATGATTCGCTCATTTTCATTTTACAATCATTTTTTGTATGACGTTTTTGTGGATTTTCAGTTGATAGTTATTGTCAGGAGAGTTCTCCTGGATCTCCCGCTCTCAATGCTAATGATCCATTTCTTTTAGCTTGTGCTATTCAAGACCTCCCCACCCCACCCGCACACACACAGGAAATAGCTACAAGACTTTGGATACTTAGAATGGTCTTTTTGCCCACACAGTCCCAGAAACTAAAGTAAGGAAAAGCATAAATCATGCATTTTATTCCAGCACATTGGAACTGTTAGTAAATAACTATTAAATAAAAATAAGTAGCTTTATGGAAACAATTAGCACGTAGAGCTACGCTCAACTTCTCTCACTCCTCCTTAGACTTGGCAAGAAATCAACTACAACGCAAAGTGGGCAACTGCTCTGGGGCCCCAGACCCTTGGGAGGCACGAAAGGCATGTGTGGTACTTTAAACTGAAATGAGGGCTCCAACATGACACATGCATTATTACCTAACCTTGAGGTTAAAATCTAGTTTTAAGGACTTGTAACACTTGTGTTTGCCAAAAATGTTCAGGGTAGCAAACATCCCCCATAGTTCCTGGTACTATCTCAGAAGCGAGGACTTTTGAGGGGCAGAAACGCTGGCCAATGGCAGGAGCTACACAAGATTTCTCCTGCTGAATTGCATGCTGGTTTCCGAGTTCTTAAAATACTAACCGGCGTTCCTAGAAAAGTTCCATCAGACGACACATCCTGTGTGCCTGTAACTTAACAAGTCACAAGTGCAAAACCAAATCACAGGGCTAGGAAATCAGCAGATCATGAGCACGGGGATCCCATTCTTAACTGATAACCATTATTACACTGTCTCATTCAGGCCTCTACATGGCACACCACATCTGGCAGATGTATGAACTCTTCCAGAAACACACACAAACAAGCCTATATAAATACACACACCGTCACCTCCACCAGGAGCTTGCTAACACTCCTGACTCCTAACTGAAATGTAATTGGTGACTCAGTACCTGGATTCCTGAAGAGACGATCTGAATCTCCACTCCATTTTAGTTACTGCTCAGCTTAGTGGATTTTACATTTACAGGCTCCCTGCCATGCATCTAGTGTCAAATGATTTCCCACAACATTATTACATCTCTTAGACACTTTAAGTACTTCACTTCACTGAGACTGATATGATGTAAAGCGTAATCTGTGCCCTTGACTTCATAATTAGATTGCAATTTAACTTCTAATCTTCATTAACAACACTTGCGAGTGGCTAAACCTTTGCATTAGTGTGTCTGTGTGTGTAGGCATGTGTGTGTGTGTGTGCGCGTGTAGCTGAAGTTTTCCTACAAGTTTCCATTCTTTATCTGATAGCACAGATCCTGCCCTTTCTTTAACGCCCGCCCTTCCTCCTTGGTTCAGCTCGCTCTCTCTCTCTCTCTCACGAGTTGACCTTGTACATCAGTCTCTGTCAGCAGTTTAACGGACCGGCGGATATTCCGATCAGGGTCCTGAATACTAACAGAGCTGGCCGCCCGTGAAACCAGAACTCTGATTATTAACAATGTTGACTCCTAAAGGACAAAAACGGCGGGTTAATGTTCCTCGACACCCTCGGGTGCAGAGTACCAGTGGGCTTGCGGGAAACTTTGTTTGGCAATGATGTTGGAAAAGTTGATAATAAACCCCTGGTCTTTCTCAAGGAATGTCTAGCACCTGCTAACACATACTTTGTTAGTTAAGGTATTTATACTTAGTTCATTCTACTCATTACTCTTCTGATAAATGTCAAATAGCCTAACAACCTGGTTACACCAATGATATTCCACTGATCGTATCATTGAAGACGACTAACCAACAAATAAGTTGGCCAGAAAGTAAAACTTGGCCAGAAAGAAACTTGGCTCCATATTAGCTGCACTGCATTCAAATTCTTTATATATTTTTTGCATTATTTATTATTTTTTTATGGAATAAATAGAACCATTAAAATAGAATGGTCTTAGCCTTCCTCCCTTATTTTCCCCCACTCCCGTTTTGAGTTTGACCCCAGATCCCTGCCCTGTAGTGTATTGAGGGATGGGCCGAAGATTCAGGAAGTCACTCCTCTTGTCTCCATGGCAACCCTGAGGTCAGCCCGCCGAGGCCGGAGACCCCTCCTCAAACACAAAGAGCCAGGAGGCCTGGATCAACACAAACAACCCGGCTTACACACACACACAGATACACAAACTGCATTCATCTAACTAAAGGACTTCCTGTGTAACCTCTGCAGCAACAACACATACTCAGTATGCAGTGATGCCTGCTGTACATTCAAGTTAAAGGACTGAAGACTCTTATTCTGCTCACTGGTTAACAGAGAGAAACCCGAATCATCCCACTGGCCAGAGTAATCGGCTCTGCTGCTACACACCAAAAACATTACGCTAAGTAGCACAGCATTAGTGAAGTAGCATTTTCGTGAAAAGCAAATGAGAAAGTACAGTGGCACATTCAACTAATCTTAAATGATGAAGTATAGTGGCGGACCTATGCAGGGCTGTGTACGAGACTGAAATGGGAAACAGATATAATGTAGTATACTATAATGAACTATTTCCACAGGAAGTGATGGTGGTGTGCAAAAGGGAAATGTAAACAAGATCAAAATCACATGATTTTGAGTAAATACTTGCTCCATGGCCACATATAAACTTGCCTACATTACCTGCACGGAGTTTAAGAGATTTCAGATTCGGAGAACATTTCCTGCTTCCAGGAACACAGGGATGATTTTCAAATCTATTTTCTCCCCAGATGCAAGGTACATTGACAAACTAGTGCTGATGTCCTAAAAACTGTCGTTTTTTTAAAAAAAAGGATTTTTTGAGTGGTTACGCGTCCTGCCTTGCCCTTTCGCAATAATCCTCACACTTTTTTCTCACCGTCTCCCACATACTCTTTCTGCCTGGGAACCAAGCCGACGATCATCCCAAGGGAGGACAGAGACGGATGAACAGGCAGGGCTGCGAGGGTCACTTTCATATCCTACCCGCTACAGATTACTGATTACCTACTTAAAATGTACTTTAAGAAGTTGACTACTCAGTGATCTGGTAGTAAATGGCGGCACTGTTGAACTATGGCCTCTGGTTGGTGATTGTCATGAGCCAAACAGCCAACAACAATATGAAGGAAAACCCACTGGTTCACCTCACTTATTAAAATATTATCCAAGAGGAGCTTAACCTTCGATGCACCAATTTAAGAAGGGTTTCTCCTCCTTTAGGTCCCTTTAATGCACTAAACTACTGATTTCTCAAAATTTAAAAACACACTTTCTATTAATGTGTGACCTGATTACTACACATTATTTTTGGAGTAGCCTACTTGAACTTTTACAGAAGAGTACAATTCAGAACTCAGTGCCATAAATAGAAAATTGCCCATATTCAATATTTTGTCTCTTTAATCACTATGTAACTATTTATTTTGAATGTGGTAACTCATCTGTTCATCTTAAAAATGGCTCAGTGTAATCTCATTACTTGACATCTTTCCTGCTACTGTTCCAATTAACATGGCTTTTTCTGTAAAATTAGTCAGGCATCCTTTCATTTACAGTTGGCTTGTTCAGTACATTTTTAAACACTGAAATGTATTGTGGACACTGGAAATGTGAGCGGATGTTATACATTTGTTCAAAGTATGTTTGGGCCACTCATGCAGAATTAATCAGTCATCTGATAGCACAGGCTATTTTTAATATTCTGAAATGGACCAACAGGCTACACTGTGTGAATTTTTTTTTTTTTTTTTTTTTACCAAAATGGAGTGAGCACTTCACTTTCTCCTTCAGCAGTTATTCTATACTTTGCCGCAGGCTACAGCACTGTTAACAGACACCACAGTTAATTAAAGCACCCAGCCTGAGCTCCACTGCTGAGTGAAATACAGTGACTGACGCCTAAGTTACAGTACAATCAGTTTTGGGGGTTAAAGATGCAAAAAATCCAAATCAAAAACCTCAGTTTAGAACTTTTTTTTTGATTGTCAGCATAGTTATATAACAGATAAAGCCCGAGCAAGGGCATTTAAAGACTCTTATGATAATTCACTCAGCAGCACCTTTGCCATTAAAATCCTTCCCTGGTTCTCACATCGCTTGACTGCCCTCATTTGCGTTCGGTTCCTTTGCGGATGTAAATTGTGAGAAAAACAAACACTGACATTTGCTGTTCTTTTGATATTAGATCGATGCCGAATTTAGGACAGGTATGTTTTAATTTATGAAAGATCTCGATGGCGGTTTTACAACGTATTGCAAATGTACTGAAAGTTATGGTAACTCAAACTTCATTAGTTTCTGATCGGAGTTTGGTATCGTAGTAAGCCCGTGCGAGACGCAAAGGAACCCGGAGGTAAGTTAACTCACCGTGAGCACTTCCCTGCTGACAGCGGTTGCAGACAGCTGACCAGCTTTGCTGCTCTTTGTATGTCAGGACGATTTTAAATAGCAGCGACCATTCCTCGCGACAAACAGTGACATAAAATAAACAGTGTAAGAAAAAAAATTCAGTCCTCTGTGAAAGCCGGTCACTTGTCCTCGGCGACTCCAACGGAGCATGGATGGACTTGTGTTGAAGACAAACACTTTCTAGAGTTCGAATCGGAACATTTCATACCTTTTATTTTCCCTTTCAGTCTCCGGCGCCTACTTCCCTCTGTCCCAGCCCAGACTGTCCGCTGTTAACTGGAGTTTTTGTAGGAAGAAAACAGGAGGGAGTCCGGCCCCCTTTTTTCAGCGACCGGTGTAAGTTCTGTTATCTCACAATCTTTACCCACAACAAGATTCCGTTTCCGGTAAGTATTTTCGGAATAAAATACTACATTAATAAAATAATACACACCATAGAAAGTACGCATGTATACTTTACATACTATACACTTTAAGGTGTTTAAATAAGCCCAATATCTCCCTACCTTTGGTAAATATCAAACGGTGAAATGTATCCCGTACCAATTATGCATTTGATATAAAAAAATTACATTACTTCCGGTATCATTTTTTTTTTACTTGTGTTTAACTTGACGCAGATTCCAGTCTGACCAATGGCCATGAAGCTGTAAGGACAGTGGAGCACAACATCCTTGCAGCGGGGGCCAAATCTCACCTTGCACATTAATACACACAAACACAAACAAAGGGACAATACTTACAGATGTTAGCCTAATGAGGCCTCCCCTAGACCGTTTGGACCCTACCCTCAAAGCTAATTCATACAATTGAACATTATTTTGTCATCTGCAGTGTAGCCCTACACAGAAATCTCTGTAATTTGCCAACCGACTATTGCTTTGTTTAGAAATAAACTAGAACAAAAAAACCCCACTGGTCTCCCCGTGTTGGCCTGAACACCACCATAAAGATAACACGCCCAGCAGTGAGGAAAGGAAGACCTTATCTCACCTTGCAGAGGCTGCATTGACCTCCACACTGCTGCATGTTGGTAGGTCAGCTGTATGCTGACGTCCTTTTCATTCTGCATGGATCAGCTGAGTGTTTCAATAGCATGTCTCCTTTTATGTGCAGACATTCTCTGGCTTACTGTATCAGTCATATAAAGGGCCACACGTTTTGTTATACTCACAGGAAGCCTCTGTTGACCACATTTAACCCCTAAACATAACCCATAACATAAGACAAAACACAACAAAAGAAAATTTATTTATAATAATAAAAATATAATAATCAAATTAATAAATGTATTAAAGCATCTAAAGTCAGTATGTTGCAGCTTAAGTAAAGTCCAGCAATGAAAACAATACTTAAAAAAGTACATACTTAAGTGTTAAGTATTATTAGGTAAATGTTCCTAAACTAGTAAAAGTAAAAGCATAAAAATTAGCCCAAATATACATCATTCTTATATTTGATTATTTATGCTGATGATTAATGTTATTAAGTTGCATTTAACTGTCAAGGTAGAACTAAATGTAGCTATTTTATAAACTCCCAGTAGGCTGCTGCAATAATGTTTAATCATACTGTAAGTTGTGTGTGTAAGTAGTAACTAAAGCTGCAAAATTACTTAGTGGAGACGATGTTTTAAAAGTGGCACAAAATAGAAACGTGTACAGTACTAGAGTAAATTTACTCAGTGTCTTTCAGCCAACGTCTAAGGTTTTCTGTTGCTAAAAAAAAGAAGAAAAAATATATTGCTAATAACCTTCCATATCCGTGGAATAGTTTTGTACTACACCAGAACACCCAGTCAGTCAGAAAGCTGTGTAATACTCCAGTTACATCACACTACTGTGAAAATAACATGAAGTCGCCCAGAATAAACTGTTGCATCTAATGTAAGTAAAAAAGGGCCAAGTTGGCCCCACGTGACACTTGCCATGGCCCACTTTGAGCCTTCAGGGTTGGAGAGCCTTTGTCCGAGCACTGTGTGCTGTCTGGGTAACCCTGCGCAAGCCCAAATCCTAACCCTTAACTGGCCCCTTGGAGAAGGGAGAGTCGGCCCAAATGTCCTCACTCCACAGTTCACCACAAAGTGCTTCTGTCACAGATACTGTATATTGTGAACACACACACACACACACACACACACACACATACACCTTGTGCTTTCAACCTGAACTGGCAGTACACCTTTTTTGCCGTTTGCTTTTTCCACCACCCTCATTATTGCTTTGTTTAGGGTACAAACTAGAGCACAAGTGTCAGGATCTGAATGCAGATAAAATACCTCTAGGCTGAAGAATAAGTGTTTATACTCAAAGCACCGTGAGGATGTGGGGGTTAGGTGAAAGAGTTGACAGTCATAGCAGTGGTGGGATGTGTGACCTACAGAAGATATCCCACTCACAGTTTACTTTCCACTAGTGCCATCATTATGTCAGAGTTTCAATTTATACTTTGAGATACTTATTGGTTGTTACTTTAGTTTATGACCAAATACCTGCAAAACTAATGACATTGCCATCATTTCAATTGTTTTTTGCATTAATCAGCAAATCATAGCATGCTAACACGAGAAATAAAAAGGTAAACACTTGCTAACCATCTGCATGGTAGCACTGTTATTGTGAGCATGTTAGCATGATGGCATATTAAGCTGTTACAGAAGATCATCTGTAATTTTTCTGTTCAAAGTTTTATAGAAGTTATCCAGACAATGTGTTTCCTTAACCCCAAATATGATTGCTTTTTAGGACCAGTTGATACAGAGTTTTTATTTAAGCCCAGGTCTTAACTAAACTATAATGTTGGTGTTGAGATCATAGCCTGAATATGTATCAGATATTTCAAAAAGACAAGGAAAAAGGAAAGAATATATCTGGATTATGAACTTATAAAAGTAAGTTATCCATGTACCATATTTTGTGTTCTATGGTAATGTGGTTCCCTGCACCTACTATGGTCTTCTTTTATTGCTTGTGCTAAATGTGCTATGTAAAGTGCAAAAAGTGTTGGCGATAATGGATATATATATATATATATATTTTACAGAAGAAACTCATGGGAGTTAGGAGAGCTAGTTTGCACATGTAAGCAAATGTGTGTTTTGTATACATGAGAATGCAAACACGGCAGTGGAGAGACAAAGGAAGGGAGGAGAGTAACTGTAGGTCAAATTTCACTGATCTGTTAAAAGAGGCAGAAATTAGATGAGAAAGCACATATTTCTGTTGAGGAGTACTGGGGACAGTCACTTTAGGTTGAGTTGTTTCACTGATGTCTATCCTCCAGAGTGTTTTCTGGATTTCTTGGGTAAAAAAGACAAACAACACGGTTCTTTTCCTCCTCTAAATAAGGAAACAAAAATCGGGTGAATTGGATTCATAGCTATAGAATCATCCTCGTACTCATGTTCTTTCATGGATGTCAAAATGTAAACTTGTGTATACTGTTTACACTTTTTACTGTTATTACTTGTGATATCTCTATTAGAATTTTAAAACTAAAACTACTTTACACAGAATATTTTGTAACGAGGGAGAAGAGTCAGATTTTCATTTATTTTGATATTTTAAGGAGGTAGCATTATTTTGGACTAAAATTAAGAAGTGCCTCTCTTTAACAACAACCTTTTTTTTAATTGCCCCTTGATTATTAGGGATGATGAACAAGGAAAAGATCTGAACATCATCATCACTCTGATGAGGAGAGCACATGTATTTCAAGCTACAAAAAATGTTCTGCTGTCATGAAGGTTCCCAAGATCACAGTGGCCTTCATAATTCTCATATGAAAGATGTTTGGAACAGCCAGATAATATCTTAGAGCTGGTCACCTGTTCAAACTGAGCAATCAGGGGAGAAAGGCCTAAGAGAGGTGACCAAGATCCCAACTCTGTCACTCTGGCTGAGCTCCAGAGATCCTGTGTAGAGATGGGAGAGACTTCCAGAAGGACAGCAATCACTGCACTCCACTAATCTGGGACTCTTAGATTGTGAGAAACAAGGTTCTCTGGGCTGATAAAACCGAGATTGAACTGCTTGGCCTCAATTCTAAGCATCTTGAGGAAATCAGGCACAGCTCATGAACTGCGCAATATCACCCTACCCGGTTTGACTTGGGAAACACGAAAAGTGAGATAGATGTGAAGAGAGGTAGGAAGCTTTAGGAGAACAGTTCAGGGGTAAGATTATAGCTTCCATTTCAAAAGGACCAATGAAACGAGCATTTCATTTCCTAGACTCCCCTTTGATTTTTGGAACTCAGCCATACATTTTGACCAGGGGTGTAATCTGGGGCTGGACTGAAGTGACTGATCAGAGTACACTTGGCCTTCTTCCACATCCTAAAACAGCGGCGCATGTGTGCTTAAACAAAGAGACAGTCAACTCTCTTTCGTGAGAGGAAAATGGGATGAACACAGTAAAGGAGACATACAAGATGAGGCAGTGGGCAAGGTGTTTTGCGCATATTTACCTTACGGGAGCATGGAACTCTGAGAGGATGAACAGACAAGGTGATGCAGATGAGCAGGTCAGTGATTTCTTTGATGATGAAAATGATTAATGATTGTAAGCATGACAGTTTTACCTGAGGATGGGGGAAGTCCAGTGACAAAGTCCATAGCTATATGGGACCAGGGGGGGACCAGGTATTGATAAGGGAAGAAGGAGACCAGAGTTGAGCTGGGTGGAAGTCTTACTCATAGCACAAACAGAACAGGCAGAGATGAAGGAGTATCTGCTTCCATTGTGGCTCACCAGTACCGTCTGCAGTCTGGTGGTGTGGCAGTAGAAACTTCTGAATCTCTTCTCAGAAGGCAGCAGAGTGAACAGGCGGTGCCTGGGTGGGTACTGTCTTTTAGTATCCTTTGGGCTTTGGTTAGGAACCTCACGTCACTGATGCTCAGGAGATGGGTACCAATGATCTTGTGAGCAGTTTAAATCACCCGCTGCAGAGCCCTCCGGTCCTGGGCCGTGCACATCCTATGCCAGTTAGTGATATTTCCAGTTATGATGCTTTCTATTGCTCCTCTGTAACAGCTGAAAAGAACGCACGGGAATTTGGCCTTTTTTAGCTTCCTCAAGAAACCTCCTTGCCAGCAGCCATACCAATGTAAACCCTGCTATTGCTGATTGACTGAAGCTAAGCAGGTTGGGCTTGGCCAGTACCTGGATGGGAGACCACCTGGGAAAACTAAGTTGCTGCTGRAAGTGGTGTTGGTGGGCCAGTAGGAGGCAGTCTCCCCTCTGGTCCTAATAATAAGATCCCAATGCCCCAGTGCAGTGATGGGGACACTGCGCTGTACGAGCTGCCATCCTTCGGATGAGACGTAAAACCGAGGTCCTGACTCATTGGGGTCATTAAAGATCCCACGGCACTTGTCGCAAAGAGTAGGGGGTTCCCCGGTGCCATGGCAAAATACCCCACCTGGCTGT
>JAPMOB010218073.1:30212-67730 GCA_029875015.1 Lepomis gibbosus | reverse complement strand
GGGATTTAAACTCAGGTACCAACGGTGTACTGCAGCCATCGGGATTTAAACTCAGGTACCAACGGTGTACTGCAGCCATCAGGATTTAAAACCGCCTCCAAGACTTTATTGGTTTCCCATTTAAAGTATAGAAGTTAATAACTGGCCAAGTCATTTAAGCATGGAACAAACAAACTTGCATTTTCTTGTTGGTAATTATATATACTGTATAAATTATCACACAATTATTATAAGTTAGAAATGAGGAATTCTTCATTGTGAAATTTACAAAACATAGAATTTATAGCACTGAAATATTCTACTTTGAAACGCACTCATGAGTTTATGTGGGTTTAATTCATTTCAATTTCCAGTAGATATTTTCAAGTCATGACTTTTCTAAAAATTAGCCAAACAATCTCCCACAAGGTCCATTAAGCAGCTGTTCTGGAGCTTTCAATCGCATCATGATTCATCTCAGCTACTATTTGTATTGAAATTGTAGATCTTATATTTGAATGACTTCTCATCTACGTTGGCTTAACAGTTGAACCTGAAAGGATTGACTGGTTGAAAACATTGAAAGTAAGATTCATTTCAAGGTTGTTTTTTCCCCTCACAAATTCAAATATAAAATTAAATGTCCAGAATTCATAAGATCATATTGAAGTTTCTCAAAGTTAAATCGGTTATTTTTGAATCTACAAATTTAATTCAAGTCAAAAAAAAGTTAGTGACTAAATTTGGATTGGTAAAATAAATGATTTTCATAGAAAGACATTTCAGTGCTATAAATTCAGTGGTATTTCAGTTTCCACATTAGGTATGAATTTCTGTCTTTAGGTCTTGAACAACATTTTAAATTCCGTATTAACTTTCCAAATGATTATTACCACGAAATGTTAAGTACAAATTTAGTAAAAACATTCAACCTCCAAGTTGCTCTTCAAGTGTTCGGTAATGTCAAAATTTTCCCATAAATGTCACAACATTTCAACAAAATTCAAATTATCGTAGCCTTTCTTGGCTAAAATGTGATTTGTTCCTCAGGTTCGAGAGATTTTCAGAGAAGTCCTGCACAAATAAATCAGAGGACACAAGTTGTTGTTACCGCAGAATTCATTATTTTCATCGATTAACCTACAGATATTTTTTTTATTAAATCGATTGATTTTCCAAATTTCCAAGTAACATCTACAAAATGTTTTGGTCGATCAACCGTTCCCAAAAATATTTACTCAGCAGTAACATGCATGTATGACAACCAGCAAATTCTCACATTTGTGCTGCTGGAACCAGTGAATGGTATTTTTGCTTGAAAAAAACAAAAAAAACGATTAATTATCAAAATAGTTGCACATTAATTTTCTGTCCATAAGCTCCCCATTGCAGCTCCATAACTTTTTAATTAAATGCATTTTAAATGAAAATAAAGAGTTCAAGAAATTTAACAACAAAAATTCTCACATTTACTTTTTTTTATTTAAAAAAAGCTTTTGACATTCCAGTGTTTCTGTTTTCCATTTTCTAACAAAAGAAGGTGGTGAGATGACGCTCCAGATTGTCAACCATCATTCTGAACCTCAACAACACGTGTAGTCAGATTACAAACATCTTCTGAGTGAGTCTTCAAAAAAAAAAGAAGGCATTTATTAGTAGATGTGATTGTATGCATATACACGACTAACAGTAAGGGAGGGAAGAGGAGTCACTGTGAACTCACATTGCTGTGCCAAATTATTAATAAAATAATAAAACAAAAATCCAACCACCTGCGGCGCCAGCAGCCGTCCATCAGTGCTCTTCTGTGATGTTTGTAAACTATGTCACGGCCTGCTTTAATCTCCGGGTAATTTCTCATTAGTTATTTATAACATTAGAAGATTTCTATTTTTATTTTAAACAAACTGAGAAGATGCTGACCAAATTGTTTTGGTTCACGAGACGTTTTGGGGTGGGGGTGTCTTAATTAAGTGGGAATGACAAACAAACAAGAACACAGGACATAATCTCATAGTCTCTACTGCAGCTGCTCTTAAAACACACTAACGTCCTCGCACACTGTACTTTGAAAAGGCGGCCTTGAACTTTTATTTACAATTAGGTCCAATGTTTGTCTGTGGAACACACCTGCCTGGGTTTGACCTGTTTATGACAGCTAATATTCTACAGAGCTGCATCTTGGCTCAAAATAACTGCCCGTACAATCAGATCTGGGTCAAAGTGAACAAAATCCTCTTACTGGTCTGGTCTAGACTGAACTAGAACACATAGTGTACGCCAAAACACGTGTTGCGGTGTCTGGGTAATTGTCACGCCGTGAAAAGTCATTGTGATTGTTCTCTTGATTAAAATCAAGTGGCTTTTTCACGCTGCTACAAAGGTTTTCCATGTCTGCAGTCGAGAGGGAAGGTGCGGAGGATTTAAATAGAAAACAATTTAGATGAACTCTCATTAAAATATTTGCTTGTGGTCTGTTAAATTATTATGAATCAGTTCAGTCTTAAAAAAAGGATTCTGATTATTTGATCCATGTCTGATTTGTCTTTGTGCTAAGAAACCCCGATTCCATAACAGACATGTTTATAAGCACCACTTCTACAAGTATTTTTATATTTATATATTAAAGAAAAGAAAAAAAATAATAGTGGCAGACAATCCAGATTTTTCTTTAAAAACAAAACAAACATGTCCTGGTTATTTAACTCATCCCACCATTGCTCTTTATAACACTGCAACTACAGAGGTGGTTCCACTTTCAGTACCAAAGCGACACACGAGATACACAAAGCAAAGAAAAAGAAAAACGTCTGAACGGGAAACTTCAGTCTGAAGGCCTTCTGCAGGTAGCCACGCGTCCATACTTCCATACAGTGAATCAGTTCAATGCAAAATTGTGCCTGTTTGCTCCTGATGGAGAGAAACAGCTGGAGAAGCAGCACATTGTTAAGAACTTTCCTCCTTAGTGTTAACAGTCCCTGTGTGTGACTTTGTCTTCTGGTGACTCAGAAGAAGCAAAGTGAGGAATAAAGAGGAAACATAACTGACAAACAAACTGAATAGTGGTTTATTCTGTCTTATATTCTCGTTTAGTCAAGGAGCTGTGGTAGTTGATCTTTGCTATGTACAATAATTTATTAGATTCGTTCATCTAAAACTGCTTAATCATTTCCCCTAATTTTGCTCTATTTCTAAAAAAGGAACACGTCTTTTTTTCTTCCTCATTTTCACTCGTAACTGCTGTATAAATTCATGAGTTTGCTTACAAGCTTGTGTGCTATTAAGAGTTGCAAATGTCCCAGAGGTGTGTGTGTTGGAAGTGAAAGAAAAAAAAAAAAGGGAACAAATAAATGCAGATAGAGAGCTCACAAACGCTCGGTGAGAAATATGCAAGAAAAGTAGGAAAGGAGGTCAGCGACGTCTGTGTGCTCGGGCGGGTGGAGTCGGGGTTTGTCGGACCAGCAAGCAAAGTAGGACTCGTAGGTTGGCTCGTAGACTGACAGACGGTGGGGGTATCGGGCATTTGGGGGGTGATGGTGGGGTATGAGTCGTCTTTATTTGGGAGTGTGTGATGGTGTTCAGATCTTGAGGTTCTTTATAGTTTCTGCTCTCTTCTTGAGCAGGTCTCCCACCTCCTGTAGTGAGCGCAGGTAACTGCTCTGCACCTTGTCCATAGCAGCCTTCATATATGACGCTTCCTCCTGAAACACATACACAGAAAATACAGAGGGGATCTCAGAGCACAGCAGCTAACTATCCACAATGTACCGTAGTATTCCTGCCGTTTGTTCCATTGAAGCGAGAACAGCAGGAGCTGCATGTCCCGGCCCCATACTGAGCAGTTTGAGGACAAAAAAAATAAAATAAAATAAAATACTACAGTTTTCACTCGCGATCACTTTTTATTCAAAATTCAAATTCATCATAACATAGAAAACATCAAAATCGCTTGTACAAATTCAAAATTCTCAGGCCATGTCTTCCTAAAATTCACTGTCCATCTGCTGCTGCCAACTTGATTTCACCTGTAGAAATGTTCTCACTGCATCCTATTTTAGGCACGGCAAAAATCTGGAAGAGTCGACCGACTGGACAGCCTCATCCAGCCAATGACAGCAGGCAGAGCAGGCAGCTCTAATTTTTTACTGCAAAACACAAGCCTACCCGGCTACCTGCGTGTGCTGATCCATTCTGTCAGCCAGATTTTTTCGTCTTTATAACTGGTATCTTTATAATAACGAACAGCCGGTTCGTGTTGAGGATCGCTCATTTCCTGTTTCACATTTCACGTGTGTTTTCTTGACAAATGTGGTTTGGTTTGGAGACCGGCATCAGGTGACAGAGTCCTTGTCAGCTCGTGCAGTGTGTGACCTTCTGTCACTGATCAGTCACGTAGTGTGAACGCCACAACGACTTCAAGACTCCCGTCACATGACGGTAAGTTGTGTAGTGTCAACGTCACGGCCATCGGTCGACGCTGCACGAGGCATTATCCTTTCAAAATAAAACCTAAGTGGCAGCTAACGAATTACATCTGCACTTTGGTGTTCACGGTCGCTTTAGCCGGTCCGTTGCTGTAAATATCCACCATGTCGCGACTTGTGACATAATGACTCTGTTTCGAACAGAAGTAGCCGTTGTTTTATACAAGCCAGAGTCTGAGAGTAGAGGGCCGAGGGGCGGGGCTGTGCGGCGAGGGAGAGAGAGACGAGCAAATGCTGGAAGGACTTTACTAAACATAATAATTAACTCGATATTAAACTATATCGGTATAAACGGTATTGTCTAATTTTATATCTCTCTTGAAATTATATCGGTATACCTCATTATACTGATATACTGCCCAGCCATAATTTACACCTGGTGTTACGAGCCTCCGATCGAGAAACGCGTCAGCCTCAGCAAAAATGCACCATAAAGCATAAAATCAAAGACTAACAGAGTTTGAGTAAACATGAAGCACGGAGCATCTTTGTAGTTTAATGTTTTTCTATAAATAAATGTTGTGTCATGGAAAAGAAACCTGCACACTAACCTGTGGGTATTCTTGCAAAGTTAAACTGGCCAGTTTAAGGGCTGTGATGCCAGACTCCTGCCCCTTTATATGCTGCAAAGCCTGGGTTAGCAGGTCCTGCAAGCTCCCAGTCAGCTCCTGGAACCCACACACCACCGCTGGCTGCAAGAGGCACAAATCATCAGTGGAGAGTTAGTATTAAAGAGAAGTTATCAGGTCAGCGAGTGAACTATGTGAGCTATGAGCCCCATTTATATGTGGAGTTATAACAGGAGGATTTATGTACCAGAGCTGTGTTTGAATCCTTTTTCTTCTTTTTCTTCTTCTGTAGACTAGTCTTGAGTGGTCGGAGGATCTTGGCACAGTGACTAGCCATCCAAAAGACTATGCAGACCGTCTGTGCAGAATAACATGAATGCGTTACACCTTCAACACATCTGATCCAGTATAGGATCTCTATGAGCAGAAGCAGAGATGTCTCACCTCAACAAAGAAGATTAGGTTTTCTAATAAGGAGGGCCAGGTTTTTAATTTGCCCTCTTTCATTTCCAATAAATCCCCTTTGCATTTATTCAGTATTTCTGCGACAGAAAGAGGGAAACATGAAGCACAACAGAATAAACGTCTGCCGTTTACTGCGCTAGAGATTTAGAAATCCAGCCGCTAACTCACCTTGAAGCTGAACTACTAATGATTTGAAACCGTTACAGATCTGGGTTTGAAGCTCTGACGACTCATCTAAAAAAAGGTGAAAAGAAAAGGAGTGGTGTAAAAGCATCACTCAAAAATCAAGGTAGCAGACTCTGCTTTGTGTTTCTGCCGACTCTTCTCACCAAGTCCGACAGTCTCCAGCTCCTGTAGGTGGACCGACAGCTGGAGGGCTGCGGCCTGGCACTGACAGCTCCCACTGGACAGCGCCGAGGCCAGGCGGGTGGAGGGTGGGCCCAGGAATGGATACTGCAGTCCAACACAAACACCATTACAGCAATGCACTCCACACAGTTCTCACAGTATGTCACTCAAATGTGATTGTGCGACTGAAATGTTAAAAGTATTCTTTAGGAAGCCAAAAGGCCGCACGCCTTAAATACAAATTAGAGGAAAGTTTTAAAAGAGACATAAGAAAAAGCCAAATTATAGGTTTCATTATTGATCAAATTGTGGCTTTTGGAGCAGGAGTTGGTGGATAAAGAAATTTCCTTGAGGGAACAATACTGACCGTTGTAATCTGTGCCCTGCTGCCACAGAGGAAGCTCTTCTCCTATATGATCCTGTGAGTCTGTGAACATTTGAACTGCCTAAAGGCCGATTTATACTTGTGTCGAATCTACCCTGTCGAAGTTACACCTTATTCCTACGCATACCCTGATGCCCACTTCCTCAAAACTGTGACTACAAGTTGCGATGAAAGAGACCGTGAAAACTGATTGGTCGGCTTTGTTGCATCACATTTCCGGCTTGTCCTTCTTTTTCTGCCTCAACCGGTTCAAGAGTCGTACACACCATCTCTTCTGATGCCTTCACGTTTCTGCGTTTTAGTAATTTCACTAGAGGTAACTGCTAACAACATCCATCAGCTCCAACTCTAACACGGAGCCTGCACCAACGAAGAAGAAGAACCTCAACACAGTGGAAAAACAGAAACCCCACCACCAAATAGCGTTTTGGCCGTGTCGCTGCAGAGCAACCACCACCGACACACAAGTATAAAAGCTCATGACGCACATAGTCCACGCTGTCAGCTGTGGCGTAGACTGAACACAGAAATACAAATTGGCCTTAAAAGGACCTTTTAGAAAAGTTTCTTATGTCCCAATTAAAGAAACACTGACCGTTTGCCCCTCTCCAGTCTAACTTCTTCTGATACCTACAGCTTACAAGTTCTCTCTCCATCTCGTGGCCCTGCAGAACGCCTGAACATTGACCATAGGAAGGGTGTAGTATTTATTACGAGACAATTCACGTAGCTGCATCTCGTTCCTTAGACCACGTTGAGCTGCAATGGGAACAGGAAGTAGACTCACAAATATCACAAATGTGTTGGTGGTTAGCAGTACATTCCTCATCAAGAAGAAGAGGCTAGTTTAAAGGCTCCGTCTGACCAGCAGCAGACTGGTAAAAAAATCTTTGAGGAGTACATCGCTGACATGTTTCGGTCACGTCCATGGGTGGATCACTGCTAACAAAGCTGAAATAGTGGACTTCTCTGCACTGCTCAACTTTTCCTCATATGAAAACAGACTGCACCAACATCTCTGGAGGATGTTAATGACAAAAGGCAAACTACACAAACAGGGAGATTGTAAGATCTGGCAACATTTTCTGTCCTGATTTCAAACAAATCCAGGCATGTGATTGGCAAAAAAGCAGGAAAATATACTGAGACGCCCGACACCTCGATTAAACTGGCGGCAGCTCTAACATGAACGGTAAAGCAGGAGCCATGACAATAAGTTATTTAATGGATGTGTTGCAGTGGGAATCAAAGACAATGGTCTAATCCACTGCACCATCGCAGCCTCTCTATAATAATTATTATTTTATATTCATTTTTACCAAACTTCAACAGCTAAATGTGCAACATGAAATTATTGAGTCTATAACTAAATAATATAACTACTAACTTTCAAATTAGTTCCTGTTTCAGACCTGGTGGCCTGACTGTTAAAGAAACACTTATATTCTTCAGGAGACTCAAACAGCTGATCGGTCTCTCGGTGTCTGTCGATAAACTGTAGGAAGAAGTTTGACATTTCAGCTCTGGCGGTGGGCGGGCGTGAGAGACGAGAACGACAGTTTAACGGGATCGCGGCAGTCGCACAGAAGCCGTTGCCATGGTTACCTCGCGGAGCGCTTGTTTGCCTGTCTGTTGATGAGGAGCGCGGAGCGACCTGTCTGAAAAGGCCTTGTGTAGCCTAAACCCTGTCACAACCATTCACAGGAAATTAATTAATAACGGGCCAAAACCTTTAACATAAGGACTTAAAAAGCAACTATTCATACAGCAAAGTGTAAATATAGACTACATGAGTGATCAATAGACAACAAAGTCAAAGTAAACATTCCCAACATATCCTTATTGTCAACTCAGTGTTGGGCAAGTTACTCAGAAATAATATTAACTACCAGTTACTTAGCATAGGCTTTAGACCTACTCCTTAAAGGAGTAATATTAGATACTCTACTTAGTCCACTACTGGGTGATAGCCTATTATAACGCCAATCTCTCTTCCGATCCAAGCATCACTGGCAGCAGCGGCCAGAGTTTCACGTTGCTGTGCTGCTTTAGCTGATACCAATTTCAATCAGCCTCAGTATAAATGTAGAACTGTTCGTGGTTGAAAACTATTTGTGCTGGTCGCACAAAGTTTACAACGGACGACAATGTTCTTTGCATCTTAGTCTGTGACACAGTAATGCCAATAACGTTACTTGCAGCTGTTGAAAGTACCTCTCTCTCCCTGTTCTCCAGTCCTCCTTTAGCTTCTTGGCTAACAGCTGACTTTAACAACAGAAGGTTTGGCGCCGCTGAGCTGCAGCCCGGTCGCGCATTCACGTCAGGGACGGTGCGTTCAGTAGCGCAGCGTTACTTTGATTAGTAACTGTAATAATACAACTGTTTTGGAAATAATAATCTGTTAAATTACTCTTTACTGGGAAAAGTAATATTGCAATGGGCCTATTACCGCCCAACACGTTACGTACCACTGATGTGAGAGTGCCTGTGGTTCACACTGCGCAGGTGTGGAATTGGCAGCTGAGGTCCTGTACCCCCCCCCCCCCCCTTCTTTTATTACAGATCTGCATGATTCATGTGCATCACATTTTCAGGTCGGAAAATCCGGACTAATCTCATCCCTGAAATCCCACAAACGTGTGAAGTGTTTTTATGAACATGCTGAACATGCCTGCGTGCATTTTTCTGCTATCTGAGCGGCGGTCTGTAGAGTCTGGTTGAGCTGAGTGAGGAGGCTGCTGAGGATCGAGGTCTTGTCTCCGACTCCGTTCTCATTGGTCGTCTCAGAGTTCTGTTGTGAGGGCGTGTGTCCCAGCGCGGCCATAGAGGTGAGGAGGCGGAGCGTCAGAGAGCGTATCCTCAGCCAGACAGACTCCTCCTCTAGAGACCGACGCTTGTGCTCGTCAGTTAACTGTCTGTGAAAGGAAGAGGCGCACGGGCTGGTTAAGAAAAGAGTTAATGTCACAGACAAAAACTATGATGAAAATGATTCGACCTTTATTCCACAATGAAAATGGCACTGAACTAAATAAAAGGCAACTATTATTTAGAAAACTAAAATTATGAATGCATTACATCTTTGGTTTAGCTTTGGATGTGCAAAGATTATATACCTCTCTTTAGGGTCCCAGCTGGTAAAAACGGTAAGGTCTCTGTTGTCCCTCATATTATCCCAGGGTATATCATCCTCCTCTGCCGACAAAGACATGGCCTTCACACTCTCCTCCAAACTCAACACACTAGAAGACAGACAAAAAAAAAAGGCAAAACCTAAATGAAAAACTCAATTCAACAGCACAAGTCGCTGTAATTTAGTGCGTGTTTTGAGTATATTCTCACATATCTGCCTCAAGGAACAGGTCCAGCAGCATCCTCTCGGTGCGGACCTGAGCAAAGTGCAGCGATTGGTTCAACCTGTTCCTGAGAGCAATGAACTCTGGGATTTTCTCAAACGCTCCGTACTTATACGCCTGGATGATATACTCTGAGGTCTGGTGGGCGGGGGGAGAAGGAGAGATGAATGAACAAGGTAAAATGAGACCATGAAACCCTGGCTTTTAAAGTGTCGATTCATTGAGTCACAAAGTGGGATGGACTCACATCTTTCTGGTTAGAGTGGAAAAACCTGAGGGAGAAATTACAGGACTGGG
This sequence comes from Lepomis gibbosus, assembly GCA_029875015.1. NCBI lineage: Eukaryota > Metazoa > Chordata > Actinopteri > Centrarchiformes > Centrarchidae > Lepomis > Lepomis gibbosus. The sequence goes on along the minus strand of JAPMOB010218073.1, from coordinate 57,850 downwards.
AGGCTGCAGCAAACTGCCCCAATGACTCAGCATAGCGTGTCAACAGAAACCTGGAGATTTTAAAAAGAGGAAAGCATTTTTACTCTGTCAAATCTCTTTCTGTTAAAAGCTGGTCTGAGCTTGTGTTTATCAAACATCTTACAGAAAGGAATTAGTGCCAGCTGCCCAAAAAAAATCCTCTTATAAACACATTTTGTAAAAGGACTAAAAGCATTTTATCAGCTTTCTTAACAAGCACTCCTATCTGTGCGGATATTTAGAAAAGCTCCAGAGCTGTCCTAACATGCCAAGCATTCAGGCAGAGATATAATAACCCAGACAATGGGAGAAGAGGTGTTTATTCTTGTTTTGAGACACCGTGTGCAGGAGGCAAAAGAGACATATTCAACTGTGATGATTCGGTAACAACTGAGAGTTTCAGGAGTAACAAATCAAACTCTCATCACTTGTAAAATTATTCAGATTGATTAAGTTCCCACCACTCAAGTTATAAAAAAAACAAGCTAGGTAGACAATCGTAGGGGTGTTCCCAATCTGGGGCCGGTCAGATTATTATTAATACCCAAATTATTCTGTAATGTGAGGGGTTTATAGACGTAATCTTAAAGTCGCAGGCTGGATCAGAGGCTCCCTGAGATATTTACTATTCGAAATCGCGGCGCATCTGATCAGAATTACCAAATAGCCAATGAGAGCGAGCTGATCGGGAAGCGTCACCAAGCAAGTCCACCAAACCGTGACGGAAATTGTTAAGTATAAATGCCAAGTGTGTGGTTCTGAGTCTGGACGGGAATAGTAATGTGTGTGCGATCTTAAGAAAATATTAAACATGGTTTGGTGTCTCGCTCATTTTTAAAGTCACGTTAAGATGTGAAAATCCTCCAGTGAGCACCAGGCCTTACTTTTTCACAAAGAATGTGTTTAACCTCCATAGTAACGGTACATTTTCAAACACTGGTTAACATTACAGAAATACATAATTCCCCCACATCATTAACCTTTTTTTGTTACTGTATTCGCATTTAATTTTTTTAATCCATGACAGTGGCTTCAGTGTTTACTTACAGCCCAATGCAAATGGCTTATTGGTAAATATCAGAGATTTAAGCACTTTAATTATTTTTGCATTAATAACCTAGAAAGCTAATCCACCTATACCATCTGCCTGATCACAACAAGCCTACATGTGATCATTTCAGTTTAATCTCGTACTCCAGACTGTGACTGTTAGGAAAGCAATAACAGGTCATCACAGTCTGTTGTAGAAGAGTGACGTAACACTCTCTCCTTCTCCTGAGAGTCAGTGTAGGAGGCTTCACCGATAACTCTGTTGTGTTTTTAATCCCAAGTTAACTTTAAACACAGTTCTTAGAAGAGATTCCTAAAGAACACAGGCACAGATGCAATTAAAAAGGTGACTGTGTTTTTGTACTGACCCTATGGTGTCGTGCTGCACGTGCTTGGCATCCAGGCTGGAGTAGAGATCCACTACAGGCTCAAAGGCTCCCAGGTGACAGTAGACGAGCAGCAGGAGCAGCTTGAACTGGGCGTTGGAGGGACTGTGAGACAGTCCCTCCTGGAGGATGCCCAAACCCTGCCACACCATGTTCTCGTCCCCTAAAAACACAGAGCGCGACGCATTTAGAGACGTCATCACGGAGACAGAGACAGATCTGGAATAAGAAGGAAAAACTCACCGGTGTCCGTCCATAAGTCAATGTATACGTGAGCTGCCATGAGACAATACATGTCGGAAAACTGGAGCTCCGTCTTCAGAGCGGTCTTACCTGTTAAACAGACACATCAACGAGTCAGAACAAACGAATGCAGTGACTGTTCATAGGAAGGAAAAACATTTCAGACACCAAATTACTTTAAGATAAAACCTTTTTAATATATCTAACAAAACAAGCAAATATGATTGTTGAACATGCTGGAATATAACAATTTCAATAATCCTTAGAAATACTTTAAACGTGTGAAAATCAGGACTGCTGGTCTCCAAACATGCTACCTGAATCTTCAGTGTTTGCCACAGAACGGCAGCAGAGTATTTTCTGTTTCTAGAAGGTTATTTCTTACTTCATCATTTGTATTCTAATTCTTTCTCCACCTTATTTTAGTGTTTACTCACTTTTTGCATTTAATCCACACGCTTTCCTTTCAGTTCTCTGCACCTCTGCTGCAAACACACCCGCTTGCCCCGCCTCTTCCTGTCTCTTTCGCCATGTGTGCATCTGCTCTGCTGACTTTCTCCATCAGAAGTATGTTTTAGAAAGTCGCTGATAAGACACCGAACTGGTCTTCTGGATTTGTCAACCCCCGATTACAGCAGCAGGTGCGCCACATGTGGACGAGGCTTGTAAAGAACGCAGCCTATCGAGAACCAACGTGGTAGCTAACGAATGACATCTGCGCTGGTGTGTTCACTGGTGATTTACATGGTCCATGTTTGGTGGACAAAAATACCCAGGCGGCCGTTAATGTACCTTGACAACCCACCCATATAAAATATGTGGGAAACACTCATCTTGAAAGGAGGACACCCTCATCCCAACCATAACTACAACATGCCAAACAACAACTTAACTAATTTGACAGCTGCTGGGTTTAAAATGAACTAGAGATGCTGGTTGCTTGGCTAAACTGCGTAATGTGTTATCATGCTCAGTGGACATGTAGCGTTTTTACAAGAGCAGCTAACACAGAGCTTCAGTTTACAGGCTGTTAGCAAGTCAGAGAGACAAACTAAAGCTAGAAGTTAACTCACCCTGCGTTCACTCAATAGCCAACATGGCTAGTATTTTTTTTTTTAAAGTTACTATGCATGCATTTTCACTCGCCACATTTTAGTTGTTAGAATATTACGTTTTATATGATTAAAGTTGACAATGGCATGCTTAAACTGGCGTGCTAAAAATTACTATTATCATTAGCTCTGATAAAGTTGTGTGTAAAATTACTTTTATGTAGTCTATTAAAATAAACACATAATAAGAGTAGACCTATTTTCTTATTGTATATACTAAAAGTGCTGCATGGGTGTAAAAGATTAATTGAAAAAATGAAAACTAAAATAAATATCAGCAGAAACACTATTTATTTATTTATAACAGCAGTTAATACTGTAATACAGAGTAGAAAATGTTCTACATTAGAAACAAAAGAGCAAAGAATAAACTGTTTTGTCGAACAAAAAAAATCCACAATTAAGGCAACAGGATTAAACTTTTATGTGGGCCTGTATCAGTTTTAAGCACTTTGGATTGTTTTTGTTTTCCAGATTATTTCCATACAAACACATCTTCTGCTTTCCTACATGCCATGACTACTTTCTTTAAAAAATGGAATTAACTCTGGAAAGGTGGCTGTGATGTGACGATATAATGTGACAGCTCTGCTAGTAGTAACACCATGTCCCTTAATCAGAAAGATATCTGTAATTTTACAGGACTAAACGGCTCTTTCCTCCGTCTCAGCTCTGCCTTTTCTCTTTCTCTCTTGTGCATTTTTTCTGCACACTGCTCGGCCACGCACCCTCACACACTGACTGAACGCCGTGTTGATGTGTGTGTGCATGCAGCCAGTCGCGTGTGATGACAGAGATCATAATCAGGTTAAAAGCAGGCGGGAGGCTGACGGTCTAAGGTCTGAGGGACTGTGGCTGCCCTGTGACAGATTCAACTTTTATTCCTGTTTGACAAAAGTCTGGATGTCATATTTGGCACGTGCACCCTCGCGCGTCAGCACTGCAGGAGTGTAAGATGTGCCTGTGGTCTGGATTATCTATCTGCTATAAAAAAAAAAAGATCGCTATATCATCGCTGCTGGTTAAGTTGAGAATTACCAGCAGGCTAAAACAACACTCAGCCAGTCTGTGAGTTTAATCTCCACAGCCTCAACTTGTTTACAGTGTTGTCGGTCAAGACAGTAGGCTTCACAAATGGACCAATGAGCAAACAGTATGTGCAGGTAGTCCTCATGGGAGCTGTAGTGTCAAATTACATTAAACAGGAACATCTCCACACTTGCTTTGTGTGAATGGCTTACTGAAATACTTATGATTTTGGCTGCTAGAAGATTTGGTTCAAACACTGTCGAGTCTGTAGAGTTGCTTCTGAATGGTATAAAAAAAAAAAAATCAGGACAACTCATCAAAAGATTAGCTAATGATCAGGGTCGGGAAACATGGAAAACTTTGCCTGGTGATCTGGTGAATTTCTTTGTTATGGTGTGGCATCAACAACATGGACCCTTCATGCATGGTTACATGGATGGTTACACAGGCTGAGATGGGAGGCGCGATGAAGCCAATCACACGAAGAAATGTTCAATTACTTTGATATCGATAATTATCACGATTTTTTTTTAAACGACAAAGTTTAAAGGCTGATTTTTGCTCCTTAGTGAAAACTGAAGAAACCAGATTGTTAATTGTGTGGTTGAAACTTTTCTTTATAGTCAGGACGTGACACTTGCCAAACAGTGAATCACTTCACAAATTTGAGGTATAACACTTTAATTAAAAAATTATGATCAAATCTTTTTTTCCTCAACAAAATAAATATCTCAATAGAAAAATTAAGTCCTAATTTATTTGTGAATTAAATCAAACATTTGACTATATATTGAACATTTGTTATATTGTTATTGAGGGAAATTATATTGCGATAGTCATCATTATTGTTTTATTACCCAGCTGTAGTCACAGGGTAACACCAGTAGACCAACACCTTGATGAAAGACCACACATCATAGCAGACCAGCTTTATCATCGCACGGCCGTTCATGTAGCAGAACACAATAATGGGCACTTTCAGCAAGATGTGCTCCTCTGAAGAGTCACTCAACCTGAGAGTAATTAGTGTGTTCACACCTGCCCAAACAAATCGCACCAAGGGGGAATGTTGGAATCTTCATGTATGTAAGTTATCTCATATTTACTCATTACATGTAAAGACATACAAGGAAGTGTAAAGCATTTTGCTAATATGAATCTGTGAGTTTGTTACAGAGAGTCTTCACAGGAAGCCTGCAGCGGATGGCGTGTTTGCAGGAGACACAGAATAGACATCCGAAGAAGCAGGAACCGAGCCCAGCCACTGATAAGCGGCTGTAATAAACATACATAGTTCCTGGAACATTCTGTACAGTAACATATGTTATCTAAACATGTCACATTTCATGTTGCTGCTGTACCCCCTTTCCCCCAGATAGCAGCAACGTGCATGTAACTAGGGAACGCCCTGAACATAATAAAAAGAGAGGAAACGGTGGAGATGCCTCAGAGCGGTTTGAGTTAGTAACTGAGTACATCTCTGTCAGTTCTCCTCGCGAGTAAAAAGCCATTAACTCTCTTGTCTTTCTTCCTTGTTTGGTATTTTAGGTGAATAAACCTGACAGGGAAAAACAACCACAGTCTGATTTACCCAGACAAAAAGAGCAAGTGTGAAAACACAGCCACACATCAGTCTGGTTTGCTTGAGATTTTCTGCCTCTTTGCTCCGTGAACAGCACAATCTGATGATTTGGACCACGTTAACGCCATAAAAAGGTCTGAGAATGAATAAAAGTGCTCTTACCAAACTTCAGTCCGTGACGATAGTGGGCTTTGAGCTCCGCGATGAGCCGCAGTTTTCCATCCACATCCAGAGAGTGATGCAGCCCGAGTGCTCGACTCAGCTGACACACACACAAATGCCTCTGTAGGGTTTTGGTATCCTCCGGAAAAGCGAATCCCTCATCTCCCTGCTCCCCCAGCGGAACCGCTTCGCTCAGGCGGTTAATGAACTAAAAGAGTTGAGAGGAGAAATTCGTTTCACAGCCCAACACTTCACAGGAATCACTTCAACAATGCTGCTGTAACCTGCGCTCTTACCTGAACGTGCTGATCAGGTGGGAGCAGATGGAGGTATATTTTTAGGTCGGTGATGCAGCAGGGTTTGTCTCCAAACTTCCCAAAGAACTGCAACATTAGCTCTAAAGGCTCACCTGTTTAAAGCCACATAGAGTCACATACAGACGTTAAAGCACCTGGCAAACGGGCGAAACTCCAGACAGGAGCAAAAGCAACTGTTTTTACAGCCCATGTGTTTTACCTAGCAGGCTTTCTTCCGGACAGCCCCTTTCTCTCAGTCTGTGGATTAATTCAAGCCGAGCTAAATAAGGTCCTCTGAGTGAACGAGAGTCTTTGCCGTCCTCCCCTTTAATTCTCTCTTCCACAAACCTCACCACTTCAGCCACAGTGTGATGTACTGAACCCTCCAAACAGCTGGAGACAGACACAAAGACACAGATCAATGCTGGACAATATTAACAAATTTTTATTTATATGGCGCCAATTCAGTACAGAATCTCATCAATTGTATGTCGTTGATGTGTTCACAGAAGAAAATCAGCTAATGGATGTTTAAACCGTCCACTGAGCACGTCGTGAGAATGTTTTGAACCGTATTGAATAATTTAAATGGCTTGATGTCCATCTATGTCTTCCCCGTCAAAATCAGCAAATCTTTACAATTAAAAAGCTGAAACTGGGGAACATTTGCCATTTTTCAATCCCTTCAAGATTTCTATTATTAACACAAACTCAACAAATCCCTGTTAATTCAGTCACAGTTACTTTGTCATAGGTTACACAACTCACTTTCTTGTTTGCAAGACGCAGCAGACATGTGTGACTGACTAAACAGGGTCCGGATCTTCTTTGCCAAAGCGGAGGTAAACTGTTTTGCAAAACGTGCGGCATTGTGGTCGAACATAAAACAAATGCGGAGAATGGCAGAAACACACGGAGGATATCAGATGAAACACAACACTGTGACAAAAAGGATCAAGGTAAGCCGTTTTAAATATGCACGGTTAGGCCTGCGAAATCCTGGGTTTAACGATTCAACTACTTTTGCAGTTTTCACTTTTTCCAACAATTTCACTGTAAAAAAAACAAAAACGGCCCAAAACATTGCAACTTTTATCAGTTTTTTTTAAAAAGAAAAGCTGCAGCTAAATCAGACATTTTAAACAGCAACGATCACTAAAATCCTGGAGGCACTGATGTTATACTTATCTATTTTGAAAGAAAAAAAAAAGTTTGTCCTACAGCACTACAGGAGCTCACAGCGATTCAGCAGGGCGAATACCTGCAGCCACAAAGATGAGCTCTCTGCCAATTAGCCACCTTGTCAAATCGAGACCAACACGTTGAGGTGAGCAGGAAATTATCTGACACTGATGAAGGCACTCAGCAGATCAGTTAGTATCTGCGTTTATGATGGCTGATTAACAGTTTGCAGTAGTTTGTCTTGAAAAACGTTATCTGAGACACATCAGCACCTTTATAGAATTACTAACCCTGCTAGCTAATCAGATCATCTCCTTCCGAAACTGCTGTCTAGAAGTTGTAATATTAAAAGGGATTATTAGCCATGCAGCCGCATTGACACGTGTATGACGGAAAGCCGATCCAGACACTGTCCTCCCTCTCACGGTTTGTCTGGTGTCCAGAGTGTTTAATCTCAGCCACTGCATCATGTTTATTTACTGCTTCATTAAAAGATGCCATGTTTTTCTAAACATTGTCAAATCACAAGGACATAATGGAGTTTGGAAAGTGCTTTCCTGTAGCCTGTATCATACAGATATAAATGCTGGTAAATGGATAATGAATGCAAGTTAAATAGTAATTAGTGAAAGGCTATTGTGAGGACTTGTTTCTGTGTTACCCTGATTGTATAGAAGTGCGATACAAATAAATTACTAATTTACATTTTTACTATCAAAAATGTATTTAGCCCCACACCTATTGTATCAAGCTGAATTCTTGTTAATTATAATAAACAAAAACAGAAATTTTCTATTGTACCACCATTGCTTTATCTCCTACACATTGTATGCAGACAGGTAGGAGATAAAGCAATGGTTAAAAACTCTAAAAAAAATAAAAAAAATCAGCTTCTGCACGCTGTCAGTACTTGTTACAGCATTTCAGACCTTTTTGACAATAAAAAGTAGATTTTTCAGCTGTATAATGTCCTGCTTAGCACATATTTAGGTCAGAACTTTTAAGCACATTTAAGAGACCCTTGTTTCCCTTAAATGTCTCTGTAAAATGTTTGTAGACAGTTTTTTTTAAAACTCTCAAATATTGAAATCTGCTGGACACGCACAAAATAAAAATCCTCTGTACTCACTGTTCGCCTTCTGCTGGCGGGCTCCATGACTGATCAACCAGGTGGAAGAGAGAGTCAAAGTAGGAGGTATAGAACTGCCAGTCATCAGGACTAGAAACAGAAACACACAGGTCTGTAACTCGTGCTTGTTCACACAGGTGTCTTAGAGGCAGGTGTGAGCCTATACTCACTTTTTGAGCAGCAGCTTGTGGGACAAGGCGTTACACTCTGGCCAGCGCTGTAGTCTCTGGTAGAGCATCATACACTTGTTTTCTCTGCTCTGCAGCTCACTGGTCAGCTTCTCTGTGCAGAGATACACAAATGTCATGTGAGGACCACATCTGACCATTTTAATATGTTCAAACATTTCATTATGTTTAAAATTATTGGTTCTTGCTGTGTGCAGAATGTGGTTATCTGTTGACTCACATTGCTTGGTTTGGCTATAACACTAAATAGACTATCATAAAGTTATTGCATTAATGTTTTTGCTCTGTATGATTTGTGTACTGTGTTGACAATGCTATTGCTAATGTCATTTCTGCATCTCACAGACCTCCATTTTCATTTCTTAACCTGCCACTTCATTGATTTTAAGAACATCTTGGCAAAAGGTTAAACTAACAAAACTTACAGAGATTAACGACGAAGTATCCTTATTAATAAAGTAAATTAATTTAACAAACCCTGTGAGTGGTGAAACATTGAGGAATTTAAAAGTCTGGAAACAGATGAAAACACACTAAGTACACCTACCCCCAAGTGGGCCCCTGATCACTTCAAGAGCCTCTACACACTTTCCCAAACGCTCCAGGATCATAAAATACAGCTGCACCTACAGTCACACAGAAAAACAAAAAAACTTGTGTAAATATTTAAAAAGTAACAGAAGATATGCTTCGGGAAGTTACATTTGAAAAAGTGGGAATCGTATTCACATCTTCATTCACGACATTCTCTGTGTTCTGGTCTAAATAAGAGTGTTGCATTATGGGATACCTGTAACCTTATTGTTTAGGCTACTTTCAAACTGCAGGATAAATTGAACCAAATTCGACTCAGATCTGATCTTTGTCACATGGAATCTAGTCTTTTACAGTTCGGATTTGGGCCACTTCCAGATGTGGTCCGAATCAGATACAGATCGCCATTCTTAAATGGCACCTCAGTCTTAACACTCGGGTCGGAATTGATGCGACTTTGACGTCACTCTAAAGCAGCTGTTGTCACAGTTCTGCTGAAGATGGAGCCGCAGTGAACGAAAAAGCTCCACAAAAGCAGTTATTATACATGTGGCTCTCTTCCTCCTCTACCTCACTGCACCATAAGTTACAGTAAGTAATGAATAGACTTCAACTCTGCAGCGTCTCAAGATTAAAGCAGAGCTGCTCTGTGTCAGAACAACTGACTACCCCTCGCTTCAACCTCCCTTTCCAAGCATATAGACACGAAATGAACTCTCTATAGTGCCAGTGTTTGGTTTGTCCCTTCTGGGCTACTGTAGAAACATGGTGGTAGACTCTGTGGAAGAGTTTCCGCTCCCTCTGTAGATATAAAGACTCATTTTAACGTAACAAAAACAGTTTTTTATTTTTTATTTTTTTATTTTCTGGCGTTTATACACTAATGAAAACGTACTTGTGAATATTATATTCTATTTCTGTCATATTCTGCACACAGATCCTCCTAAATGTTACATACTGGACCTTTAATCTGTCCTACACGTGTTCACAAAATCCTACTCGAGCTTCCGGCTTGTGTGACCTGTTTAACCGCCATGGAAGAAAAATAAATTCCTGTATGTGAAAAACGAAATGCCCCAAAAAAAATAAATGTAGAAACGGACAGAATCATTTGTCGAGCTACCAAGAATAACTGCTGTCACAGAGTGTGATGAAGGGGAGCTCATAAAGTGACAGAAATCATTAAGAAGAGAAAGCGTGAGTAGATGAGCAACGCAATAAGGGAATTTACATTATCATTAAAGGGAAGTTTCATGTTTCACTTCACCAGTTTTCAAAGATGAGAACACTTCTCCTTAGATTCACAGTAGCTCTGGGGAACTTTCTCAACAGGAGTAGCATGAAAGTGTTTCAAATCTTTAAAGACACTTTTGTCTTTTTCATCAGGGTTACTTTTAATGGACACATGCAAAATGTTTTATACTTTCTCTGAATATAATCCAATTAATCTTATTTCCATCCTGTGTAGACGCCTTATTTTGAAAACCTGACCTTGTCACATGTGTATCCTCCTCGCGCTAAATTCATGAAGTCCGACCCAGTTTGATAAATAATGTTGTAAGATGAAGCCTTCACAGCCTCTCTTCAGGTAGGACTCTCACACTGCGACACTCGTCTTTGTAAAGAGACAAACTGACAGGATAAAGTCTCTAACCTGCCTGTCGGCTCGCTCTGGTCTGTGGATTTACCGTAAAGGCTTGATTACGTGTGCACTCCAAATTTAAGTGTGGCTAGCTTTATCAGAAAAACTCAAAGGCGTGTTGCCTTTTCTCAGAAGTCAGCCACAGATGGAGTGGATGTGCTGGGAAACAGTTCAGCAGAACAGCGTCTGCAAACGGTAATTTTTGCGTCTTTCTCAGACACTTTAAAATGCTTCCACACTGCAGATGTGTAATCTTTAGGTAAAATTTAATCTGCCTTTTGATTTAATAAGCCCCAGCCAACACCAAAAGTGCTTTTTTTTGCTATTTTCGGACGATTAATTTCAGTGGCCGAATCTTCCTAATAGGAGGATGTTGCATGCTGTGCAGACTGTAAAACACCTTCAGGGAAATTTAGTATTTGTGACCTGACTAACTGTAAAAATGGACATATTTAAACCAAATGTAGAACCATCAGTAAAACTGCATAAAATATTTAAGACATCTAAAAATGATTCAGAATTTAAACATGAATGCTTCGGGTCGGGCAGACATCTTACTCACCTCTGCTTCTGCTTCAATCTTCTCCTCCTTGACCATTTTCTCCACCATGCGTTCAGCCAGAGGCAGGAACATAGTTTGGGCTAGTTTTTCGTCTTGCGCCGAGATGGCCTGAACAACAAACAACACAGCACATGCGTCAGTTCAAGAATAATTTAATATGAATTTTTGGTGAACATCTGTTGTAAATAGCCTGCCCATACCTGCATCACCAGACTCATGACAGACCAGAAGTAATACGGATTCTTGGGGACGATCTTATACAAGGCCATTCCTGCCTGTAAAGGGCGAAGATGCAGCCGTCAACATCCTCTTCATTATTCTGATTATATGTCCATCTTTTTAAATTAGCAACGGAGCACAAAATCCACAGCTGTTAGTCACCTGTGTTTGCGTGTTTATATGCAAGTGTGGGTGTGAGCTTTCTCACCTGCTGCATCTTCTTATACTCGCCCACACGAGCGTAAGCCATAAAGAGGTGAGAGTGATACTCCTCGCTGAGAGGAACCTTCTTCACTGCAGCCTCATACAGCTTGGTGACCAACTCCGCTGTGAACAACAGATAACACAACATTTAACAAACAGTCCTTTTACTGTCATTACCATCCTTCTTGTGTGTGTGTGTGTGTGTGTACTCACGACGATGCATCTCTCTGTACAGTATAGTCAGAGCTTGTAGAGAGTTGTCATCGGTGGGCTCTAGTGTGGCCACTTCCTGGGCCAAAGTGAAAGCTTCATCCTGCTTTCCAGTCCTCTGAAGACCGATAGCCTTTAGGACCTGAAAGGAGGAGGCAAGTTATAAATTAAAACTTGCAGACGGAGCAGTAGGGAGACAAAAACAACGGTAAGTTTACACAGGATGCTTGAAAGCCAAGTTGACGTCTGGAGGAAAGTTACTAATAGAAATATTCGGGTAATTGTGGCCTGAGGCTACATCCAGATTACTACGATCTCTGTAGGAGTATTGATCTCCGTCCGTGCTAAAACGAATGAAGTCGCACATCACAACTGGGCACGAGTGTGCCGGTGTAAACATAAACAGGGCCGAAACAACTCATCAAGAAACTAAGCCGAAACCGGATATATAGAAAAAAATTGCAGAATACTGAACAAGTACATTTTTCACCTTATTTTTCCAATTTCTTTTTTACCAGTTCATAAATTAAATATTCAAAATGTGCTTTCTAGTCAGTGTTTCCCACAGGATTTGGAGAAACTGTGATGGGGGGGTCTGAGGCCCGAGAATGTCCGGTAAAGTAAACTACATGTGTCCATTTACTTTTAATGGACACATGTAAAATGTTTTATACTTTCTGTGAATATAATCCAATTAATCTTATTTTCTTCAGGTAGGACTCTCATACTGCAACACTTGTCTTTATAAAGAGACACTTTAAAATGCTTCCACACTGCCGACATGTCAACGTAATTGTTCTGCGAAATTTCTTCGGCCTTTTGACTTATTAGGCCGCACACCCAAAGTGCTTTTTTTTGTTATTTTCGGCCGATCAATTTCGGTTCCCTTCTTAGTAGTAAATGTACAAATGAGCGTTTGTTGTTGTTCTCCCACTGGTTTGTCCTTTGGGTCCTTTGATGGAATAATCTGTAGAATACTCGAGTACTAAATTAATTGATAGCAGCAGCCTTAAACAGGAAGCAGATTGTCTACTCCGCAGCTGCAGAAGATTCAATAATAGAAGAGCTGCTAGGAAAGACACGCAACGCTTTTAATTTATTATCCATGTTGTATGTTTTCTTCCGGAGAGGGGTCATGTGATAGGAGTCTGACAAATCAGTAAAGGATAGGTCATGACTGACATGCTAAATGTGAGTCCTCTGTTTCTGCCTGTCCACACTAATACACTACCAGGAGTTTTCAAGCGTGAACAGGTTCAGACGCATTTTCACACTTCTCTCTGTTTCGAATGTTTGGATTCGCTGTTTTAGTGTGGACCGCAGGCGTAAACAGAGCAAAAGTGCTGCTTTTTAAAGAAAAAAAAAACCCATAGTAGTGTGGATGGAGCCTGAGTATGAATGTGGTTATGTGCACCTCACTGGCCACCTAATTATTTAAAAGCGCTATATTATTCATGTTTTTCCTTCTGGATAACTCACAGAGAAGGATAGGGCAGAGACAAAATTCCAATGCTTAATTTATGGAGTTTCTCACAATGGTTTTTGTGGAGCGAGTAACATTAATTGTTCCTTAATTATGAAGACTTTTAAGCATTTGTTTGCATAAACAGGATAATCTAAGTCCGTCTAAATTTTCTGTGACATTTAAAATAAGTGATATTATACCTGGATTTGAATAACACTCATTAAATCTGCAGGTGTAGGAAAGCTTATGTAATAGACTAATGTGTCTTATGCTGGCTGCACAATAGATGCAGCCATGACACAGTGGATAATTGGGACGATTTTCCCAATTCGGCTGGTCGAACAGATTATGTGGCCAAATTATCCTGTAGTGTGAAGGGGTTTACAGGCATAATCTTAAAGTCACCGGCTGGATCGGAGGCTTGCTGATTTTGAATTGTAAATATCAAAAATGTTACGATACAACAAGTGGGGAAAACAAACACAACTCAACGCTGTCCTTAGTCACCCACCTTTGCACAGTGCAGGTCCTTATGTTTCTTCAGCAGTTTATCCGCCTGCTGTATTGCCATTTTATTGTTGCCATTATCAAGGTAATCTGGGGAAACACAAGAGACATTATTACATAAATGATGGCAATTGCAAGTATTAGACTTGAACTCATCACAAACACACATACGGGCTGCAACTAACGATTTTCAATGATGATTAATCTGACGATAATTTGATTAATCGATTAGTTGTTTTGTATATAATATGTCATAAATGTGAAAAATCGAATTCACCAAAGCCTGAGAAGATGTCCTCAAATGTCACAAATATATTCAATTTACTGTCAAAGAGGAGCGAAGAAACCAGAAAATATTCCCATTTAAGAAGCTGGAGTCAGATAATCTTTCTTGATGTTTTTAAACTGATTCATCGATTATCAAAATAGTCTTCGATTCATTTAATAGTTGAGAGCTAACCGATTTTTCGATTAAATCACTGCAGCTCTAACACACAAGTTTGAATGAAATGAGAACAGAACTAAACAAAAAACTGTGGGTGTTACAGTGCAACTCTTGGGAGATTAAACTATTGGTCAATTAAACTGATTAATTGTTTAACAGAGAATAATTCTGATACTGTTCAGCTTCTCGATTGGCTGCTTTTCTTTGTTTTACATGACAGTAAACTTTTTAGGTTTCAGTTAGGGTTAGTCAGACGTAACAAGGAATTTGAAGACCGTAACTTGGGCTTTATATAAAAGTATTAGATTACATTTTATAGCCCAAACAACTAACCTATTAATTTGAGAAAATAATCTGCATAATAATCTGGATAATGAAAATAATTGTTTGCTGAAGCTGTAGGTAAGCTGTCACCAATAGTCTTTCTAAATGGTTGGTTTAATGTTCAAGTATGTGCATGCAGTCACAGAGAACAGACACTTCAGCCTCTTCAGGACAGCTGGATGCCAAAATTAACTGCACCAGACAGCAGCACACGGTGAGTATGTCATATCTATTCTTTCTGTTCAAACTACTGTCATCACAGGAAAACCAAAAAGTTGACCAAAGTCTGGGGAAAAATTTGACATGGCACTTAAATTTAGGGTAAGTTAGTGCTGCCAAACTAAGCAGCCCTGCATCTCCACCCATCGATGATGCAAACTGGGAGAGACTACCTTAACTATTAGTAGTTTCAAACTAACGTACACTTAAATACTTTTGTTTAAGCTGCACAGTTTAATCTCACTGCTTTCCCAAACAAAACCTATTAATTCTCATTTCAGATCGGTGACATGCTGTTAAATGTCAGTTCGTAGCCGTTACAACGCTAGCAATAGTGTAAACACATAAAACAGCTGGTAAACAGATGGGATTATTCGTAAATATTAAATATTTATGGTTTTGCTGCACAGTTTCAACCTCACTGATGCTCAAAGCTTTGACAAAGTCTCCAACAAAACCCGTTAATCCACATTTTTAGATCCATGACATACTGTTTAGATGTCAGTTAGTAACGTTAGTACTTCAGTTACAAGCTAACCGTATAGTGTAAGAACAAATAAAACAGCTGATAACGAGGTGGGATTCCTCGTAAATATTACATATTCTAACTTATACGAAAAAAACAAAGCCAATGTCCTTTGTTTCTGTTATTATGCAGCTCTGTTCAGCCCTCACTCGGGGCTTAACAGGTCTGTGAGCTGTGACAGCTCCATGCTAGCTAGGTAGCAAGCTAGCTAGCTACCGCTCGTGCACCGGACTTAGCTTGAAGCATTGTCCTTACACTATTATGAACCTAATGCTAACTGGAAGCTACCCCTGTAACATTTAGATAGTTACAGATTCAGACAGACAGGTCGCGGGCGGCTAATCACAACGTAAATACATGTCAACCTGAGGCAAACACCAGACACTGATGAGCAACTTTTCTTTTTAAACATGTAAGTTACCCAGCTGCAGCTGGTCCATGAGCTAACTGGCTAGCTGCTAGCTGTCAAATAGCGACCGTTAGCAAAAAAGGAGAAAGCACTTCGACTTTGAGACTGAGCCAAACCCGGGCGGGCAAACATTTCCAGACCATTCCAGGCTGTAACACCTCCGAGGGTGTCTACAGGTGTTACACATGGACACACGGTTTAATCCAGAGGCTCCGTGGCAGCCGCGTCCCACCCCGGCTCGGTGGCAGACCGGGTATGGTGCACTGTCATTGGGCGCTGCATCCAGCAGAGTCCGCGGTTGGAGCTGGTGGGGCCGCATCGTTGCCTCCGCCGACCCCAACACATTGTTCTTTAAAGACGTGAGCTGGTACACAGCACAATAATGTTTTACCAACCCTCCAAACACGCAGAAACATGTAGCTCCCCATTGAGTCTTTACCGTATATGGGTCTGAGTCTCCTGTCGTTGGGATCCTGCACATGGCCTCTCGCCGCCATGGTGGAGTTTACCTGCTGGGTAAATGTTCACACATGCGCACTGTGAGCTGCCTCTACGAGCGATTAAAGGATTTTTTTTTCTTTCTCGGTGAAAGTGAAATAAGATGTTTAATTATCTGGACGTGTTCATGAAAATGTCCTTCACAGAGATGGATGAAGTTTTCAGATCACTAAAAAACACAAAATTCAGGTTGCAGGTGACAATTGAGTATTTAAAAACATAATGCAGCAAAAAGTAGCTTGTTTTTTTAGCTTAAGATACTTGATACATGCAGAACGGCCCGTATGTGAATATTATGTGATTGGATCATAATTATCGATGCATTCATATGTATGTTTCAGCTGGTAAATGTGAAGTTAATTTAAACTACTTCATATACATATATGTATAATAATGCATCATCATGTATTAGTTGATTGTAAATTATGTATTAATCTGATTCTGCAAAGTAGTCTAAATATAGATGTCTGTTAAATGTAGTTGAGTAAAAAAAATAATATGCCTCCCAACTGCAAGGGAGTAGAAGTATAATGTAGCATAAAATACAATCAAAATTGTACTTAAACCCATGAAGGCAATTTGTGATATTGGGCTGTACAAATAAAAATTTATTTAACTACTTAAACAAGTAGTACTTGAGTAAATCTACTTTATACCACCACTGCATTCTGGATTTATCAATGCAGGAGGAGGAGAAAGGACTCAAGGGCACAAGTGTTGAAAAATGGTAGTAACATAAAGGCTCAGATTAGGGGTGTGACAATACACTTGGCTCATGAGATGTGAAGATGCATGATGTTGGGTGCACGAGAAGATATTTTAAATCAGCTTCCAGTCTTCTGGGCGGGCTTTCTGCAAGATTTTGGAGTTGTTTGGGAATTTTTGCCTGTTCATTTAGAAGAGCATCTGTTCTAGCTCATCCCAAAGGCGTTCGCTAGGGTTGAGGTAGGGGCTCTATGCAAGCCAGTCAAGTTCTTCCACACCAAACTCATCCAACCATGCCTTTAAGGACCTTGTTTTGTGCACAGGGGCAGTGTCACGCTGGAACCTCTGGTAGTGGGGTGAAAAGGTGTCCCAATACTTTTGTCTATATCGTGTAGCTAGTCAAGCACCAGTATAATAGGGATAGTGTAAAATGTGATTGTTCCTTGATGCTACTTCTTGTCAGCGGTTGTGTACTGTAAGAGTACAACAGGCAGAAGCTTCCACCTGCAGCTCCTTTAGGCTACGCTGGATTGTTTTCTCCTGTTAGAAGTCAATGCCATTTGTTTTGCTAATTCTTTTCTCTCCCCTCCAAACTGATTACAGCCCAAAATAAAGGTCAATTTCAAAATGAAAACTTTCTTATCTGGAATTTTGTATCTGGTTTCTTATGTTAGCATATGTAAAGACTTTCATCTTTCAGAAATGTTGTCCCTTGTGATCAATAGACAAAAAAGCACATTACAACATGAGATGATCTGAGACACATCCCTAAAACACACACACAAGTTTATTGTCTTATTTCTTCAAATTTATTAGATATTCTGTTATGTTCCATTGTCTAGACCTTATGTCACAGCCTGAAATCTGTGAACAGGAGAAAAAAAAGGAACTAATTGAATTACATTCACTACTAATTCCCCTGAATTTTGCCTTATCAGTAAAAGAGAACATCGAATACATTGTGAATCTTTGTCTTTCAAAAAAAACAAAACAAAAACAGAGAAAACATAAGAAAAAAAAACCCAGTAGATTTTGCAAGTGCTTATTCATGATTACAATAAAGAAAACTGTATTTTGGACTCCATCTGTTCCCTAAGCTTTTATCCCTCCCCTCAGTCATACCCTGGCTGGCATCACTGGTAATGCTACAAAACTGTACATCACACAGCCTAGTCTACAGGGCGACTCCCCGTCATCGTCAAACTCAGTCAGGCTTTTCACTCCTCGTCGGTAATCTGAGGTCGAGCCGGATTCAGTTTGATTTTGAGGAGAAGCCGCCCTTTAAAATTATTCCTCTTCTCATCTGATGCAGTTCGAGAGCTTTTCAAAAGCACTGAAGTCCTGCTCAAACATAAACGGGGAATAATTAAAACCAAAGAAAGGAAAATGTAAAGAATAATAATAATAACATTAAAAAAAGGTGTTGCGCATGCAGATCCAAATGTGGAGTCGTTTCAGTAAATCTCTCCTCATGTACTGATGATATAACAGCTCCATGTCATGCCTGTACAGGTGTGAAACATGTCAGTGTTCCTGCAGCTCCATGACTTCCTGCATAGTTTGACACATCTGTCTCCTAGCTGTACATTCATAAGCATGGATGAGGTACAGTTAATGGTATGAGCAACAACACGTCGACAGTTTGCTCCACTTTCCATGCAGAGCACACTGTCCACAGAGCTGACGTCTCCTGCTCTGATAAACATTATAACTTATTTAAGTTACTTTTAGCAGTACAGTATTGAATGATAGACCTGACAACGCTTAGTAGCTGTGAATATTCCATTCAAGTCAGTGTTTGTATGTACAGTTTGTCCATTTCTATAATGGACATATTATAAAGTACACTTATAACTCTCTTATAACCTGTCCAACATAACACCACACACACAGATAGGTTACAGCAAAACCTAGACACTCATACCTGATCGAATAAACAAGGTTTTATCACGGCTGCGCTAAAGCTACGCTCATGATCACATAAAACATCACAAGACATTTTACTTAAGAGCCCAACAGGATCTGCTTCACGCTCAAAATAAAGACTGCTAAAGTGAGCTTTTTCTGTGATAAACGGCTACAAACCCGAGTCAATGCAGCCCAAAAAGAACAAAGAAGTGATGCTGGAAAAGAAAGCAGGATAAAGATGCCACCTGTTTTCAGATCATGGCTCGTGCTAGATCACCAGACACTGATTTAAACTGTTATGAGTCAGTTTTTTGCCAAAAGGGATTTCATCCTTTATCTAGAGGCAGCTGAGAAAAGTTCAGACTGACCTACATCATGTAGATGAAAAGCTCACTTGACATGGTGAAAATAAAAAACTATACACCCACAATGCTTGTCAATCCACAACTGCAACAGACGTCGCAGATCTGCCTGGACCCATTTGCTGTCTCAGGTGAGAGAAAAAGCGGTAGTTTAAGATATAACCCCCCCCCCACCTTGATTCATGCACGCAGCAACCCACAGACTTTTATCCTCATTTAGTTAAAGAAAGGAGGAATGCTTCTGTGGAGGCTGTGGCGGCGCTCCACTTAAAGCCCTAGACAAGAAGAAAGGACATGCAGCGACAGCGTGGGGCAAGTTCAACAGGCTGAGATGACTCAGGAGCCTGGATAATAAGCTGAACGTTGTCCATCTCAGTCAAGACTGACAGTCCTTTAAGAGCGAAGGCAGTCGATAACACAAACAAGCACACAAATGCACACTAACACACCGGTGTATCGTACAGACTCTCCTGGAGGGCGCCAAACCTCTATAATCAACACAAACAATCCACTTGAGCGAAGCCGCATTGCAGCGACGACACACATGCAATGACAGTTCAGTGAGGAGTCGCTGTTGTTCACATGCACTTGTGACGGAAAATGTGGGACGTGTGTGAAGCAGAGAATTATCTATCATGCACGAGGACTGAATTTGCTTTGAACCTTAAACAGGCATGGATTAGCCTCCAAATTAAAACGAAAGAAAAAAACAAAACAAAAATTTCCAACCAACTGCCAGACAGAGGGGACAGTGAGACAAGGGCAGATTTAATCAGGACAAGAACATAGACAATACTGAGGGGAGAGACAAGGATCAAAGTAGGGACAGACAGTTATAATACAAGGGAAGGTGGGGAGCTTAATGGTCCAATACCTGCTAAAGTCATCTTGTACCAATTTTTGTGGGCACCTGTATAGCTAAAAACAAGTTAATTTAAAAGGCTTGACTTTCTGAGTCACGGTTTACACACCTGAATAAAAACAAAGCCCATTGTAATAATCAACTAACAATTACATGTCAGGCAAGTTACGTTCTGTGCAAAGTTTTTTTTTTTCCTTTTTATATGTATGCAAAACCATGTTTTTTTTTTGTTTTCTGAATGAACAGGAGGCTTGTGATTGGGGTAGGATCTGTACAGTACTGTTAACCAATCTTTGTCAAACCCCCCCAATGAATCATGTGAGACAGGAAGAGAAGAGGCGACGTCAGGGCCACTTCCTCATCGTGGTGGACGTGTCTTTGATGACATCATCATGACAGGGTTTGGTTGATTTGCCTCATTGCTCATGAGCAGCACTGGTGCCTCGAATCGGACCTTTTTGACGCAGCTGAGAAGACGGAGAAAGAAGATGCGTGTTCAGTTTGGTAATAAAGACCGTTTACACCAGTCAGCAATGAGCCGTGCACATGCAGGACGATCAGTGTAAAAAAAAAAAAAAAACAAATCAAAAGGAAAACATTTCAGGGAGGGTGATTAATAATATCTCCATTCCCACGATCACAAAACACAAGGAGGAAACAAAGTGAAAGCACAGAGAGAAGCGTTCAAGACGAGTGAACGAGCTGCAAGAGAACATTAAAACGTGAGTTGATGAATAGCAGGCAGGGAAAATAACTCACGGCCCCGTGCTTCATTTGTGGAGTTTGCTTGATTGGTTAGTCTATAATTGATCATTTCTTTTAAGTCGGTAGCTTAAAGTACAGACTTGTATTTCACAGTTTAGAAAATAAAGTGAACATTTATGAAACCATTCTCTGATAGGACTCATTCAAAGCTGACCAAGCAAACATGACCAAAATTTACTGGTTCCAGTTTCTAAAAAGCTGCAGAGTTGCTGATTTTCTTTGTTTTCTATGTGGTAAAATGAGCATCTCTGGTTTTTGGATTGTTGTTTTAGAAAAAAAAAAAAGAAAAGTTGAACATGTCAACTTGCCTTCTGGGAAATTATAGAGGCAACATTTCATATTGTCTAATATTTTACAGACCAACAATTTTGTTAGTTGAAGCCCTATATACTCCATTCTTTAGAAGAGCCAAGAGAAAATAAACAATGATAATAAAATTATGAGTTTAAATAAGCACATTTAAATTACTGAGAAATAATTACAAGTTAAGTACACATGGGAAGATACATTACACTAAAAACGACCCATCAGACAAGTAAAACAAGAAGCACGATATTTAGTTATTTAATCATAAAACATTTTAACTACATTAATATCAAGGTCCTCTTAGTTAAAAAGAGTCAGTTTCATAAATTATAGGTAATTTATTCAGTAAGAGTGCCTTTAATGTTCTTCATGAGAGAGGTTTTTGCAGGGTTTTATTGCACTTCAATAATACGTCAAAGGTGCTTCCTCAGTTTGAAATGAATATCGGTGAGATGCAGTAAGATGTGCTGACTCTGTGGCCACGATGCCAGCAACTCATGATTAAAATCATATCAGCCCTCAGCCAATAATATATGTCCTTTATTTAAAATAACAGTGCACCGTTAGTCAAGATTACTTATTCGAAGGTGAACAAATCAATTGTCTAACAGAGTGTGTCGGCTGAGAAATAACAGATGATTTTAGCCGCCGGACAGCATGTTAGCCTGGATAAGTTAAACCGCATTTGAAGAGCGGGACCGATGAGATGAAAAGATTGGAAGATAAGAATGGAAAGACGATACGGGGCTGAAAAGATGTCAAGCACAAAAGATCTGAAAACAAACAGGGTAAGTTAGACAGCAGCAGTATTAAGAAAAGGGTGGAGAATGATCCATGCAGCGCCACCACCTCTGCTGTGACTTACTCAGCCTGCCTCTAGTGTTTGACCTACAGCGACAGGCCTCTACTCGTCTGTCGCAGAGGTCCCTCGCACGTCTCCCTTCTGACGCATCTAATGTGAAATTCAGGAGTAAAAGGGTTAAATCAAGCAGCATTTAAGTGTGCCGTGTCGTCTCCAGCAGTCTGGTCACAACAGAACAATGATCATTTGTACCATTATCATTCACAAGATAAAGCTTTATTTCATGTGTGAGCTCCTCGAACATCTGGAAACATGCAAAATATAAAAGCAACTAATGAATCCTGCATATCGGATAAAATACTTTACCTCTGCCTTGAACAAAACAGCACAGCTCAGTAAAAGTGTGAGGATAGTTGTGCATTTGGTGAGTTAATTACCTCCTCAAGCTCTTTTTGGGTCTCCTCTTCCATCCGCCTGATGTCCTCCATGGTCAAACCCACCCATCTGTCAATCCAGCAGAACAGCTGGCGGTGGAAGTTGGTGAAAATACGCTTTTCTTGCTGCGGAAGGAAGGAAGGAAAGAAAGGAATTAAATGAAGTGAATCAACTCAAATTCTGCACAAGCAATAGGCGGTTTAGATCGCAGGTGGGACTGAATGTAGCACCGTTATATTTAACCAGCAGAATAATTAGAGCAATATGAAGGCACACAAATGCATGTTTCTATTTAAATAATTACACTTAAACTTCTCCTTGCCTTTCCAGACTTTACTCAGTTTAATTTTCTCTCCCTCCAGTTTGAATTAACTCTGAGCCATGTCTCCCTCTGCTGTCCACAACAGACACAGCACTTCATGGCAAATACTGTGTAGATGTTAATGAGGATAAACATGTTCAAAGTGTATGTTAGATTAAAAAAAAATTAATTTGTTTAAACTTATGACTTAAACAGAGGCGATAATTCATCAAAAAGCATCAACATGAAAACATATGCCAGTCATCGGATGTTAAAAGATATTACCCTGTGGATGAAATTTTCCACCTTGGTCTGCAGACCCCACCATCTGAACTTGACAGTGACCAGTTTGTATGCACACATGTAAGGACAATCTGTCTTCAGCTCATTCTGCGAAGGAAGAAAAGGCTTTAAAACCTTCAGTTCAGCACAGACAACGTCATGTTCAACATTAGTGCATCTCTGCTTCCTGTTCCTACGTCACGTACCTTCCACTCAGGGCCCAGAGGTCCTCTGCCCGTCTTGGTGGAGTGGAAAAGAGCAGGATCCTCTTCTGGCTTATAGTCCTGAAAGTTTCAACAAAACATTAAGACAACAGACTGAACCCAAGTCACACTTTTTGACCACAGCTGCTACCTTCAATAACTCTACACTGTGTTCTGGGCCACACTGAGCCAGGGGGTGATATCTGGTGGAGATCTTATTTGTTCCTGTTTGTTGACCCCAGCAAATATGCTCAGAACCAAAATCTCAAGAATCACGTAAAGAAATAAGCAAAGTCACATTCAGAAACTGTATACCTCTGGATATATGTCGCACAGAGGAAGTTAAACCAGTGTTTTTCTTTAAAATCTTGTGTAAAAAAAGAGCTGAAGGAATTTTCTTGTAAACAAACTGAAGTTGTGCATCTCTTTGAGATCTAACAAATGTGTTTCTTTCCTCAAAAAAATTGCAAAGCCAGACTTTAATATTCAAAATGATTGTTAGCTTGTGGTTATCTTCTTCACTGTCTTATGTTGGCATTTTGCTACTCTTCTTCTATGTTCATCTTTGGAATGGAGCGTGAAACGGGCAACAGGATGTGCATCGCGTAGCGCAGATGCACAATGACCGTTTCCCCATACGTTCCTTTATTTGAGGCGGCCCGCCACAATATCAATGCTGAAGATTTGTTTGATTTTTTTTTTTTCTTTTTTTTTTAACTAGGCCTATTTGTATTTGATTGCAGCATATCCTCTCGCTTGTCTCTCTCCCTCACAGCTGCACAAATCAGTCCAACAAAACGCTGTCAATGTCGGAGACTCAGCTTAAGACTGTTATTAGGAAGCATGTAAGGAGCCTAGCTAATAAGGGGAACCAAGTTAACACCTGGGTTTTCAAAGCTAGCACGCTGCATATAGCTGGTAGTGAATGTCGACTGCCCCCCTCCATCCACAGTTGCACTCTTCATCTGTGGGGAAACACTGACAACACAAACAAAATTAGGATCTACTCATCAAAACTCTGCTCCATAGCAATACTACCTAAGCTCCACAGGGACCCTTTAGAGACCCCCATGGGGGTCTCTAAAGGTAACCAAGATTATCTAGTTAGAAGTTCTTTAACTCCACGTCGTAAAATTGTGTTCGTACAAAAACATGTTGAACTCTGATCAGAAAACAACCTTCGCCAGTCCAACTCTGACCTTCACTGTAAAGTTTGTGCAAACAAGGTCAACGAAAAAGAAAAAAAATGAGGATAAGTGTTGAGAAAATCCTCCAACTTCTTAAAATAAACAAACCATTTAAAAACTCTGATCATCTGCAAAAGCATCATCACAGTGATCGTCGACGTCATCTGGGTGGTGACTGCGCATTGGACAAGACACATGGTTTTGGTGCGAGAGACCCGGGTTCAATTCCTCACTGTGACACATCCACCAACTTCATTCACCTAAGCAAGACTCCAGAGACGTGCGACCTCTGACACATATAGCAATTGTAAGTTGCTTTGGATAAAAGCGTCTTTTAATATGTTATCAATGGAATATAAATGTCAGTCACTGAATCCATTGTCTCCATGCGTCTCTTAAAAGAGAACGAGTTCAGACTCATCCGTGCTGACTCATTCATGCTGAAGGTGTTTTTACAGACCCTCCCAGCGAGTGTTCAGATCCCGTCCAGGAGCACTAAAGAATCAGCAAACGTATTTTTAATGCGCCCCCCACCCCCCAAATCCCAACCCCTGAGCTCAAGGCTCACAGTGCTGTTTTAATCCGTTGTGGGGAAAGAGTGGTGAATACCTGGAGCAGATGGACATTCAGATTAAGCCTTGGCCTCAACACTGATCCACTTAAGTCATTATTCTACAGGAGCTGGTGTAAGAAACGCAGGGACGACTGTGACCCACCCGGATGAAAATGGCTTAATGCCTCGTTTTAGATTTTAAACCACAGGAAACATTAGGTATTACTCACCCACAGGCGTCGGTGATGGGAGCAAGAAGAGCTTTTAAAAGATGGCTGAAAGTTTCATTTATCTGCGATCTCAAGCTATTTAAACTCTGTGACAACATCCCATTTCCCATCCAAATCAAAAGTTGCCAGAGAAATGATAACGTGGTTTTACTTTAGCTTAATAAATGCAGTCCAACAGAATCCTCAAGCCATTTCAACGACACTGTACGAGACAGTGTCGTTTTAAGACGAGTAGACATATACTAATGTCAAATAAAGCATAAATGAATAGATAACGGCCACCCTAGAGCTGTCACAGACAGTGAATAATGAACCAGCTGCTGTCACCATCACAAGAGTGAGGAGGATTTACAGGCACAGATTCACAGCTAAATGAGCGCTTTTTGCTTAACATCTGTCTTACATCGCGGAAATTATCTCTAGTGCAGGATACACGACTTTCAATGTCGCGGTGCTGTTCAGATCCTGAAGACGTAGTAATCAAACTACGTGACTGACCAGCATGGCAGCCATGCATCGCTGAGTTATTGACACATATCGACTGGAGAGCGCCGATTGCTCGCAGATTTGCCGCCGATCACAGCCAGACGGTCGGCTGCCAAATCGGGCTTAGAATCGTGTAGCGTGAACTCTGCTTTAGAGTCACAAATCACGTGTCAACGGATAAATGTCAGCTGATACAACAGCTGAATTCAGACAGTCTTCTCTGATTTTCAGCTGAGGGAGCTTTCACACTGCATTTATTTGGCCTTTATTGATAAGTACAGGCTGAATCAAATGAGGGTGTTGTGATTACACAGTGTTAGGCAGCCAAACAATCATATCCATTACGGTAACTGAGGAGGCGACTGCTGATACTCGGGCCAATATATTTTTTAAAATGACAGGTAGAACAAATTGTATGAATCGGTCTTCTGTGGCAATCTACTATTATTGTTCTAAATATGCAAATATAATTATACATTTAAAATAATATAAAAGCAGACTTTAGTGTATATTCTGTGAGTCAGGCTGCATTCAGGCTTCTCATTCATTTCAATGAGGCCGGTTCACCAGTGCAGCCGGGGCGCTAAACCAGAGGCCTACGGCAAAAAAAACACAAGTCGTCTGCTAAAGATGTTGAATCTTTTGCTGCAAGTTGACGTCATGTGACAAAGCGCTGCATCGGCCAATCTCAACCACGTAAGCACACACTCCGGGTCGATTCATTTGTAATGTGAACGCCGGGGTTTCTTGCTCGCAAACGCTGTGAGGAAAGATAAAATAATTGTAATTACGTTTCAGAGTTGTTTAACCTCGTGTCTAAACAATTTAACCACTGTGCGGTGATTTGGCGCCTGAGAAGCCTAAGATCTGTTTTCATAAACAGGACTTCCTTGATCAAATTTCATGTCTCACGACGCCTGAAGCAAAACGGTCCTCTGCGACGTTCGCAAGCGGGACTGATTTCTGCTACTCTGACAAACTGCCGGGAAGACGACAGCTAACTAGGGTGAAAAACATGATGAATGTGATGTCAGTGCAAGGAGCTTAATTTAGTTTAGCTTCTTTAATTAATGGAGTTTGATTAATGAGATCTGATATTAACAGACTCCAGTTTTTCTCCTGACAAAAGTTTAACTGCACAGTGAGGTCGACAGCAAAGAAATAAACTCAAACAGTAAAAGACTTACAATCATCGGACTGAGCACGTCCAGAGCTGCCAAATCTAGGCGTTTCCCAAAGCCTGCATGGCATGTGTCTCAACTACTATATATTATAGCTATTAAATATAGATTACTGTTCTAAATGACTGAAACAACCCAATGCAAGGTCTGTTTTGTTTTAATTTTCCCTTTAAGAACTTTTTAGGAGCCACTCTAACAAGGTGTATACCAAGAACAAAATTCTCCTAATTATTGTTTAACATTGTTGTATCTCTTGGCACTGTTCATTAAGTCAGGAATATTTCCGCTTGTTTAACTCTAGCACAAGTGTGCTACATGAGTGACACAGAGACTGCGTAGACAAGGAGATTCATAGTTTTTTGCAAAGTGAGTGAAGTAGCCTTCTCAATAATGTCTGCTCGCACATCCTTAAAACAATTAAGATATAAATTGCAGATGATAAATATCACACACCCCTAATCTTCACACAGACCTCCAGGCCAAGCTCGTTCCTGCGACTGAAGTTCAGTGAGGCTTTCGATGACCATGACGACTGCGGGTAAATTAGCAGCTCAAGTCAAAGTGAACCTGTATGACTACGCTCTCCCTCAGGGTGGAGACATCCTGCTAATCAGGCTGCTCATGTTTTGTTTCGTGCTTTGAAAGACCACCAGTACAGAAACTCACCCCGGCGGCCACTTCATCTTTGTTTGCTATATCTATGGGAGACACCTCCACAGTCCTCCACGTCTGCTCGTCCAGGTCATGGACCTGGCACAAAGACAAAAACGAGAAAGTAAACCTCAGTTCAGCACACAGGCAGCAATTTGTTTCTCCCACGGGCGAATTATTCAAATCTAAACAAATGAGATTCAAATTCAAACACAGGTGCTGTTGTAAACTTGGACATTTTTCCTCTTGCTTGTGCAACAACCTTCTAAACACACAAC
>JAPMOB010218073.1:0-30194 GCA_029875015.1 Lepomis gibbosus | reverse complement strand
AAAAAAAAAAAAAAAAAAGAGGCATGTGGGCTTCTGCTGAATCAACTTTTGTTTCTCTCAAGGCCCCTGAGACTTGATGGAAGTGCAATGCCAAAGCCCTGGAGTGGCCCCTCTAACACGGTGTCTTCTGCTCACTTACATTTTCTATTGTTCCCATGTCAGGTTTGTGCCACGTCTCGATCTTTATCATAAAGTCGTCCTTCATGTACTCATTCTGAAAAGAGGGAGAAAACACAGACTTTAAGAAGGATAATGAATATTTGGCTTTTTTGAAAAGGTCTTATTTTTTTCGCTGACAAATTAGGTTCCACTGCTAAACTGAATGATTGCAGGTGATCTGAGCCAGTGAAACACTACAGAGAACTCCATGCTCCTTCATTCATGGTGTTCTGATGTACTTTAACCTACAGCTAAATCCAATTAACTAATCAGACGTTTAGACTGAAACACTGGTGAAGCTGCACTGCTTAGTTCAGACCTATTTTTAATTCTAGCAAAACGAGCAAGCATGCAGGTGATGTTCAACAATGTAGCACTGTGAAACATTAATTTGACCTATATTATTTTGCACAGACGGGCTCAAGCGTTCCTGCACACACATGGTCGAGCCTTGTTTGCACAGATTTGCTCAAATGTTATTTGCCAAATATTGTAAGTACTGCTCTTTGCTGCAGTTCCACTGTTACCGCAGTGCCACTTGAATACTAGTTGACCTCTCTATTCTGCATTTTGTGTTTTTAAATGTGAAACTACATGTTGTACTGCACGACTTTGCTTCATCTTGACAAGGTCGCTGATGTAAATGAGAATCTGTTCTCAGTCAGTCTACCTGGTTAAATACAGGCAAAATAAAAAATAACTTATAAAACGAAAGTCACCTGCGTCCATCCAGTAGGATCGATGTACGTGTGCGTGGTAATAAATAAAAGGCCCAGTCACACCAGCATTTAAAACGGCAAAGTTTTAAGAAACAGCAACAATTAATTTAAATGGATTGGCAGGATTCAGTGTTGCTCGTGGGAGGAACCACCTCTATGGGACTACACACTACACCACAAACAAGAAATGGAAAATAATAAATTGTGTGTTGATTGTTGTCCCATCTGAATTCCCCGGAAAACCTTCCACCCCCCTGTTTATTTGAATGAAATGACAAACAATCCTGCAGGGTTAATGAACAGCCCAGTGCAGAGGAAACAGGAAGAAGCTCAGAGAGCTGTCTGTGACTAACCAGCACTAGCATGTTCCTGCCTAACCCGCCAGCTATAGTAGTATAGTAGTAGCCCTGCGTGTAGTCGCTACATCACCAAGCGTCAAGAACTGAGTGCAGATGAATTTCACTTTCTGGTGTGACCAGGCCGTAAAGGACAAAACGTTTGACAACTCACCGTCACAACTGCAGAGGAAGGAGGAGAAAGGGAAACAAGAAAAAGATTAGCATCAACAATCAGGTGACTTTTCTCATCTTGGAAAAAGTGAAACCTTTAAAACACAGCACATGTTTTCATCCCTGTGCAAGTCTGAATAGTATGATTTATTAGTCAGTGTGAACTTACTAGTGCGACAGTATGGGTAGGCGTTCCAGGCCTTTTCGTGAAAAACTAACGCTCCCTCTGGTGCAATCATCTTCACATACCCTGGGACTTTACTGTAATGGTAGAAAAAAAAAAAAAGGAGTCAGACAGTCAAGTCCACGATCCTTACAACAGAAATAACCCACAGGTCTGGAGCACGCCGTGTATTTAAACACTAAAATGACCCATTTTGTTTTGCCTGCTTTAAGATTAAAAATAAGGAGTATTTTCAGGGCTTTTGTCTTTTCTTTGATTCTACTTGCATTGACTTGTCCTTTTTGTTGTTGGTGGCACTGTCCACTGTTTTGTTGCACTTTATTACAAAATCAAAGAATAAGTTAAAATAATACAGAGTTAGACCAAACAAGAGGAAATCATGACAAGTAGTAGGATAGCCCTTTGTCTTCAGAGCAGCTTCTGTTACACTACGCAGAACTTCTGAATATATTTGATTAGAGAAGAAGGCCTCAAGCAATAAGAGGGATGAAGAGAGAATCTACTCTTTTAAAAGATAACGATGTACATCATCTCGGGATTGTTGATTCCCTGAACAGTGTTTGACTTTATAAAACTACTCTTGACTTTGTTTGGCAGTGTGTACACAGATATTATCATCTTGAAATACGGAGATACTGGTTCAGTAAAATGGCTGCTTATTTTGGCTGTTGTGCAACCATGCAGAGCAGTCATCAACACCTAATGTCTCCCCTTAGACGGCTGGCGATACAGTTTTCCCATTCCCAGATTTAACAGCAGGCAACTGGCACTGTCTGTTAATGGTTTCCTGCAAACCAAACAAACACGTCCAGATGGAGGCAAAGATTCAGACCATGTTGCCGTTACTAGCCCTCCAGCTTTTATGTACCTTACATACTTCGGTGACTTGATCGGGGTGTTGCCCAAAGATGATAACAATACCGTAAATACCTGCTTTGTGAAGATGGTTATAATAAAAGAGCACTTGTTTTTTGAAACAGGTGTTTGTGGCACAAAGGCTGCAGATGTTCACCCGTCTCCCCATCAGCTTTTTAATTCTGACCACTTTTGCCCCCGCTGCATGTACGGTATGTGCCGGTTCTTCAGAGCTCACAAACTCTGCCAAACAGTGTTCAGCTTGGCTGTCACGAGAACAGATACCTCAGCGCCAAGTCCATACCAAAACTCGGAAAAAAATATCAGTACTTGTTTTGCTGGGAACCAAAAGGTACGGCAGGTCCAACACGTGGAAGACAGAGACAAGTGCAGCTGCCGCGACAGCTCCGCCACGACTCGTCGAAAAGAAAAGTGTATAAAAACTCTGTGTAAAAGCCTCAATTTTCCCAGTTTCTGGCTATATCGGAGAGCTAACATAGTAGGATGTTTTACAGTTTTGACCAGCTGAAAATCACCAACGCTAATGAGGCAGTTTGCAGCGCAACAGACTGAATGTCTGCCTGACACGCCTTTTACTTTAGTGGAGTGCAATACAATCCATTTGAATCATCAATAACTTCTGTTTGTGTTATACAATGTCAAACCCCTGCCAATACATATAATGTCCACCCTTTAACATTGTGAGATGGTTAAGAAAAGTTCATAAAAATTAAGTGGATAATTGAATATGCACATTGTAATTAAATACATCAAATCACCTCATCTGTTCTGGACATCCTCACAATTTTTACAGTGTTTTTTTTTTAATGGTCAAATGTTTTTATTGAAAAATGAGTGCATGTTGAAGCATATGGGATTTATTGTTGTTTTTACCATGGTATCAAATTGGTATCCAGAGTCGTGGAATTTTACCAACATCAGTATCGACTACTACATTTTTGGTATTGTGACATCTCTGTGTGAGTAGAAGCTCTCTGTCCTGTGGTGATTCTGATCTGTCCACCCTGTGGCTTTTCTGGAAATGAGGTCAGAAAGAAATGCAAACCTTAGGGTTTTATTAAAGGTTAAAGACTTGCCTCTTTAGATGGTATATTTTATGTGTGTATTGTCCCTTCTCTCCATCCTTCTCATAAGGTTCATTCTTCAGCACTTCGATGCCTTCTCCACCTCCTGTCTCATTCTTGCTGGCCTCAGCCACAGAGAACAGCTGCCCTACTTGATACTGTGAGAAATGGGAAGAGAAAAGAAACAGGGTTCGTCCCTTTAGTTTAAGGATGTATATTCAGTGTCTGATTATTTACTAGAATCGGTCTATGAAGCCAAAACAGGTGCTTCAGGGACACAGTACCACTAACAGCCACCAGATGCTCATGCCAGCAGTCTTGGCCTCTTAATTGTGGTGTTTTTGCTGCTTAATTGGGCCTTGAGCCATTATGTCTGGATACATTAAGGTGGCTGTGAGCGGTAAACTCAAATTAAGGCTTCAAAACATCCTGTTACCAACCTGTAGCTGACCTTACAAAAGCTTCAGTCGATCCACATTTTAAAAATAAATTCAGAGGCCGAGGTTTTGATATGGGATATTAACGGCTTTTGTCAGGACGTTACTGCTGGTACAATTATTGTGAAGGAATACTTAGATGAGCACCGGACAAGGAATACTAAAAAACAAACCAATTATTTCTCTAACTGCCAACAACAATGTTTTTTCCCTAGCAGAGAAGGCTGCGAATTAGGGCCAATGCATGACGTTACTGGATTGCAGCACAATGGGGTCTGGGCTCACTGAACTAAAGGTTGTCCCTGTTAGAGGGTAGATGTAATAAAACAGAGAGTTGACGCTACTGCAGATTGCACACATGAGGTTTGGGAATTTATAAGATAATTTTGCAAGTCAACGAAGTCGTACAACTCTCCTTTCGCACAGCTGCAGCTCTCAACATGACCAAACTTGTAAAGACTTTCACCTTCTCATTCTGGAAGAAGGCGACGGCCATATTGGAGACATATATTACATTGCATTTACTCACTTGGCAGACGCCTTTATCAGACAATACAGTACGAGATCTACATGTGACAACAGATACTAGTAAGTAGGAGTGGGAATTACCAGAGGCCCCACGATACGATATCGCCACAATACCTTTGTCACGATAAGATATTTGTGCGATTTTAGGCATACTGCANCCCCAACTTTAAATTGTGTCCCCAAAGCCAAACTCTCTTTCTAGAGGAATGAAAAAGCAATTGATTTTATTATTATAGTACCAAAAAGTAAACTTCTCACGCACAATTTATATCATAAAAGATCAATACTTGAGGTACACGATACGATATGTTATTGTGCGAGACGGGAGATGTAGTTCATTGAGCTGTTTTATGCAAAACTAAATGTTACTTAACCGTTTTAAAACAAGCTGCGACTTTCTTGACTTGCAAAATTGACAATAGTGTGTAATCCAGCACACAATTCATAACAGGCTAAAAAAAAACCAATTGTCTCATGTATATTTTTCCCCATGGGGTGGGGTGGAAGCAGAAGGGACAGACTTTAGACTATTAGCAACCAAAACTCAACAGAAATCATTTTTTGTGCTAAGAGAAAGATGACAAAGAGATTGCAGTTTAAAGGCTGAGCTCACACCCCAAACACCACCACCAGCCTGTTACACCAATACCAGCGCTCTCTCCAACAAAGGCTATTTTGTCTTAGTATGTGGCCCAGATTACAGCCTGAGTGGACGAGCATTCGGCGTACAGGAGAAAATAAACACCGTCACCATTCCACTGTTTTAGCCTAACTATAATATTCTGTTAGAAACACGTAGGAGGACTGGATTCAAATAATATTCTGTAAAAGTAATGTAATACACTTAAAGAGTGTGTGGAGGTAATAATACTCACCTCTTCCACAGAGACTGGCAACACTACACGGCTGAGGAGAGGGAAAACAGGGGAGAGGTGGGGCAGGAAATGGAGAGAGAAACATAAGTTAAACACTTGTGTGTAGGTGAAACACAGCAGAGTTTAAGATTTGAAACAGTCCGTGGTTGAGCCTGGGAAAAATGTAGAAGTCCTGTTTTTTTACACTTAAAAAACAATCCTTCAATGCATGATAGGCACTGAGTGACCAAGTCTAGATGGAGAAGCATGATGTTGTATATTAAACAGTAATGTGACCATCTTTGGGGAAAAAATGAAGTGGCCCTGTGCTACAAGAGGAAAATCTGTCTACCAGTCTGAATGTTGAAATCAGCATATAGTTGTAGAGTAGTAACAATAATAACAACAATAATTTAAGTAAGAGTGTGTTGGTATTAACATCGAGACTAAGACATACTGATAAAGAAGATTAAAAAATGAATTGAAGCACAATGGTCCACTAAAAAGTGTCATCAGGATAATCACACTATATAGCGGATTTTTGATTATGCACAACCTATATATGGATATTACATCTTAATTATGAGGGAATCCATTATACAGACAGTAAAAAGGACTCGCTCTCCGGTCGTCTCCTGCCTTCTCAGGTAGCACCTCCTCCACCACCTTTCACAATTGCCCCTCTGCTGCTGGCAGATTCACCTCCCCACCCTTTACCTAAACAGAAACTGATTGATGAAGCTTGCTGGAGGCGACGTACAGACTGAAAGTATGCAGTCTGACCCGGTGCGTTCACGGCAGAAAGTCCCTTAAGCAAACGATCTACAACGTAAAGCAATTATGTCTTTATGGGTAAGAGCAAAAATGTACTGTAAAAGACTCGGGTGTGGTCAAGAATACCCAGAAAAAGAACTTTACATCTGCAACAAGCGATTGATGGAAAATACAACAGCAACTATTTTGATAATTAACTGATTGTTTGGGTTATTTTGTCTGGCAAAAATACCAGACATTCATGGTTTCTATCTTCTTAATTGTCTGGATTTTCTGTGTTTTATGTCTTTGTAACCTGAATACTCTCAGTTTTAGACTGTTTGTCAGACAAAACAAAGAAAAACCTGAAGGATGTCATCTTGTACAAGCATTTTTACAAAATGTTCTTTGAATGAATTCAATGAAAAAAGCTTCAGCACACATCTCTCTCTTCTCTAGCTATCCGTATATGTATAGATATGTCTCTATACCTCATCTATCTATATATATTTATAATCCATCTATAGAAGCATACAGATTTTGGCACCGACAGTCATGTATTTGGAGGAATAATGCAGCAAAACAAAAGGCAGCTTGTTGTTTGTGGTCTCTTGGCTCGTACTTGTGTGTGGCTTTTGTAACATATAAGGATTAACATGTCAGCTCTGCTGAAAGTGTATATCAATACTGTCAACTTCATTTTACTGGTAAAAGAAAGGGGAAGGATTACTAATCAAAACTGTTTCTGTTTTGCTTCTACAAAGATCAAACGTGACCATGAAAAACGCAAATTTCAGACAAAAAAAAGGCGTTAAAGGACAGCAATGTGCATAAATTCCCTACTATTAGAGAATTCAGTACTCTTCAGTGCACAACCACGTGTATAAATGGGTTTTGGCTAGAATAATGTGCACATTTAGTCCAGGAAAAACATACGTGATATGATGATGTTTCCTGGCAGTCTGCAACCTAAATATTTATTGCTGTGCATTTATTACTCCCAAATTCACACTCACTTTGTGATAGAGAGCAGTAACACCTGTTAAACTTTAAATAACTTATATAATGATTCAACAAAGGCTGACTAATCACAGGTCAAGTAATCTTGTAGTCATATTTATGATTATATTTAAGATCCAGTTAAAGCCCTCAGTGTGCTTTCACAGACATCTGCAGCACAGAGGGGGAAATTAGGCTTTACAAAAGTTTATAAATTGAGATGCCCGGTTGCACAAAACAAGGCTTTTCATTTAGTCAGCTAAGGCTTTAGAAAACTATGACACACATTTTTTTGACATTTTATGAACTAAACAATTAAATTGAAAAAATAACCTTATTTATTAAATAATAAAATTGCATTTATTTGCTTGTATTATTAATGTAAAAACTTACAAGGTGTTGTACACACAGGAAGTCAAATGTACCTGTACTGTCTTGTAGTTGTGCAACTGGAAAATAATATCTCATCGGGAGATTGAAAATAAACATAATTGTTAGTTGCAACCCAAACTTAAAATTGAGGAGAGATAATTTAATTACAAACATGCCATTTCTTGCAGACCTGTACAGACATGTATAGCATGTTTCTCTGTTAACCACGACCAAAGCAACATTATTATGTAAGTAGACCATTTCACAGAAACGGGTAAGTAGGTTAAGCAGGCTGTCGGTCCAAATTGGCCATATTGCATTTTATTTACAGCATTGTAGAACTAATTTATGTCACAGTATTTATTCTTTGCGTTTTTGTTTTATGTGTAAAATGCATGTAAAAACACTTTGTTGCCAGGGTTGCACAAATAAATCGCATAAGGTTCAGTGCTGAACTGATTTGAAGTACTCACAAGAAGACGTTCTTAAACAAACACTGAACAAGAAAAAACTGGCCCCGATGTTGAATCAATATCTTGCTGTTAAAACAAACGATTTTTCTTCCACAAAAAAGTATGCAATGCACTGCTTTTGATATCTTAGTGGTCTCTTGTGCATGGAATAACCTCTAATAGCGCAATCACACTGGTGGTGAGAAGTATGGCAGAGCTCGCTCGCTCTCTCTCACAGGTGCATTGAGATTATTCACATCTATCACATCTCTTCATAAACTCCTAAAGATAAAAGACCTACACATTTGAACATAAGCACAGGTCTTTTGCAGGTTAGGAAAACATGATCAACATGTTTTATATTTATGAGTGTATTTTCCGTACATAAGCTCATCTTAAATAAGATAATTGTTGATAATGAGTAACATTTTTCAAAATTTGTCATGACAGTTGGAACATGTATGGACATGATGTGATAGTGTCTGTTTGTTTATTGATTATAAACAAACAAGATAGCAGACAATAAAAAGGTTTTACTTACTTTGAACTTGTGAATATTTGTTAAAAAAAGATTTTTTCATAATGGTTTTGAATGTTCTGCCTCAGATTTGTTAAGTGATTCACTGTTTAGCATCAAGTGATTACCATAAAAGCACAGTTTAAAACCACAATTAACCATCAGGTTTGTTTTAACTTTCACTCAGGATCAAAATTCAGAAACTTTAGTCTTGAAAAAAAAATTAATGATTTGACATTTATCCTGACAATTATCGATGTTGAATGATATGACAAGTTGTATTGTGATAATTTTAGGCCATATTGCTCAGCCCTATAGTGAGACACTACATTAAAGGCTTGTGGGCAAATTATCACATCGCTCTGCTTAAAAACAACAAAAAACACTAATAAACTGATATTATACTGTCATGTCTAATTGAATATCTCCTGACAAATATATTGATCTTATTAGAACTACTGTATGCCATTCATCTGGTTTAACAACTGTATACCTTTGTTTTTATACTGCCTCTCATGTAATTTGCTAGCACCTTGAGGCTGTGTTAATAAAAGTGCTGTACAATAAGTTATTATTTCTATGCTGCTATGAATATATTAAAGCTATAGAAACACTGCATGCATGTTACAGCTGGCTCCAGACACTTATTTAAAGCTCAATTTCTAATTTAGTTATACAGCACATTTAAAAACAACCCTAGTTGACCAAAGTGCTTTCCAAGCTCAGGAGACACAAACAAATATAGAAAACAAAGCCAGTAGAAAAAGGTCAAGGTGACAAAACTCAACTCAAAGGGAAAGCCAATGAACAGAGGTGGGTCTTAAGCAAGGACTTCACAATTTCAGCAGTCTGAGCAGGTCTTATTTGTAGAGGTTTGGAGCAGCTGCAGAAAAGGCTTGATCACCTTAATTTTTATTTTTTAACTTGGATCTGTAAACATGTAAAAGTTTTGATAAATAAGAAGGTGCCAACCCATTTAAAATCTAAAACTCATTCCTAAAGCGTCTTGGAAATCAAAATAAATGGCATGCAGGTGATGCTTAAACTCCAAACCAACGCATTGTTGCATCCATTTGTTGTTCTAAAAGCATATACAGTGCTGAGCAGGTTTTTTGCTGCAGTTAGCACATCTGCTAAGTGTAAACAGGGGAACACAGGGGGAGAGAACTAAGCTAACTTTACACCCCGATGGCTATAACAGGTACCGTTATCTGTAGCGGATATATGTTAGCCACAGAGTAAAAAGCTAGCTTTGCTGCTCAGAAGAAATACAGCTCCAATACAACACATGCATGGGGAAGCTATCAGATGATTAACCGTGCTAGAAGAGGCAGCTTACAGTATGTTAGCCGCCCAGTTAAAAAGCTAACTCTCTAATGCTAGCGTCAACAAAGTAACAGCAAAGTAGTTAGTACCTCCACTACCTCAAGCTAGCTTAAAGGGTAACATTACTGCTAACTTATGTGGTTTGGGCCACTATGGGAGGATAATTCCTGCCACACTCTTTGTAAAAAGCTAAGGTTTAAAGTCTGGAACACAGGCTATAACTTAGCTGCTAGCTAATGTTACATATGTGCTTTGCAGACAATTGTCATGCTAGTAGCCAGTCGGCTGCTACAGCTAACTTTAGCACCAAGCTAATGGTAAATCCGACGGAGAAGGAACCTTAATCTGTCACTCACGGGACTAAAAGCTTAACATTACGGCACTTTAGAGATCTAAAACGCGGCTAACTTGACTTGCTAACGTTACGTTAATTGTGGTGTTTTGTTCAATGATCAAAGCCGTGTTCACTAATTAAGTGTGTTTATTTTTTGTACGTAAGAAGCACAGTTTTTTAATGTAACTCCTTTTCATTAAGAAGCTAATTATCTCCCTCTGCTGCTACAACTCAGAGGCTAACGATAGCTTAGCCTAGCACTAGCAACGCCTAAAAAAGACCGGTGTGTCCCGTTATCCACGTCCTGATCCACCCCGCTCAAAGATGGATTTTTACGGGCTAGATGGTTGCAAAATAAAGCGAGCGGCACCACTAAACGATACACACACGTTTACTCATTAGTAATGAGCTCTCGGATGTGTAAAGATACAGATTCAAATGCGCTAAAAGACATTTTTTAAAAACACTTCAGACTCACTATTCCTTGATGAGCACCATCTTCGTCACCCGGGCTGCGCCTGCGCACTGAAAGTCCACACCAGACAGCATTATCAACAAGTTAGTCCCGCCCCCGGAGAGACATCTGATTGGCTGATTCTTCCTCACACTGTATGTAATGAAATCAATGAAATATATCAATGATAATAAAATAACAGTTGTACTTTTTGCTGTCGTTTGATCACATTTATTGTATAATTAATTTATTAATGTTATTTTGATATCTGATATGTATACCTCATACCTTTTGCACAAGCCATGATGGTGGATTGTTTCATGTTTAAAAATCGTCTTTTCTAACTGCATGGTTAAAACTATCATCTCAGGATTTAAGACCAGCTTTTTAAATCACATACAAGGTTTGGTAAGCTAATCACTCAACATATCTTAAACTCTTAAAATATTGTAATACTGTACATTTAATATAAAGGTAAGGAAAGGTAAGGTAAATGGTAAAGGTAAGTAAATGAAGGAATGAGAACAGTGTTTGAGAAATGTCAAATAAAAAAAATGGGGAAACAAACTCAAAATAAGAGCAGATGTTTACCTTTTCTATCCACTGTAAAAGAGCACCAAGCACCAAGTATTTTTAATTATCTGGCTATGAAGTATTATAAAGGCAATATCTCTGCTATACATTTTGATAAGATTAGAGGAGTGTTACCTAACTATAAAAAATGCTCTTATTACAAGAGAAAGTCCTGCTTTAAAAATGTTTCTTGGGTTTAAGCGGTACAAGCAACAAAATAAACTTTAAGTATAAAAGTAAAACTACATTATGCAGCTCCTGTCAGTATTATATTGCTGGATCATTATTATTTATGCATCAACTGCCTTTTATAGAGAGATATGCAATGTGTCATATTTTATAAAATGATCAAATGTTTTGTGAAATCTAAATCAAAAAAGTGTATAAGTTTAATTCATGTAGAGAAGTATACGTATATAGTAGCTTAAAATGGAAATTCTCAAGTACGAAACAAGTACCTCAAAATTGCCCTAACAGTACTTCAGTAAATGTTTTTTATAAGACTTGATAAGAGTGACTTTTTGTAGGATTGAGATAAACATTACTTCTGAAATCTAAGATTTACTGTTTTGCCAGATTTATGTCATGAAAACAAGACGAGGAAAGGAACATTTTTATTTGTCAACTTCTTGAGAATTGAGATATCTCTAAATATGAGTCTGGCACCGCTGCAAAAAATTGTACATTATAAAGTTACTAAACACCAAGCGGACAGTCACACAAAATCAAATCTCCATAAAAATATCAAAATGTTTTCTTTACTTCTTCCTTGGTTTAATTGTCTTTATAAAATGTATAATCATGTCCGGAAAACACAGTTTACTTTACAAAATAAATGACAACAAGAAGCATCGATAATGACATTTAACAATAATTATTACACAAATTAAGATTAAAATTCAGGCCAACTTACACAAATATAGCGAGCTTTTAGGCTGACAAAAAATGTTCTCCTTCTCTGAAAGTACATGTAGACACCGAGACACATGCTCTGCAGTCAGTCATAAAAACACAATTAAAGCCAGAGACTCAACACTTCTCTAAGAGTCATTTTGTCCTTCCAGCTCTCTCCAGACGAAGGCACAATCATCACATTTAATACATTAAATTCCCTTTACAAAACAAGTAATGACGTGTAAAATCACCGTCAGCTTGACACGGTACTTTCTTTAATACTTGTCTTCAACAGGTATTGCTAAAAATGTGGCTGACAAATGGACAGCTTCTGTCGTAGTACAAACAAACTCTGGCAAACATCCTTAACATTTAGAGGATGGAAAAAATTGTCCAGGTGAGAGGAACTTGTAGCCGTTCCCAGAGGGAAGTTTGATGCCTCCTTTAGAGTTTGTGGGAGGATTAGAGGCTGGAGGTGGTTTAGCCTCCAGTTTTTGGTGACCATTTGGTCTGTCGCCAACGTTGTGATCCTTAGGTCCCTCTATATTTTTACTGACAGACTCATGTCTAGGTGAGAGATTTAGCAAACCCAAAACATCTTTCTGAACTGTACTCATTTTTTTATTCCCGCCTCGGAGTAAACTGGCAGGGCAGGGCCCCTCGTGTTTCTGGCCAGCGTTGGCCCAGAAGGTTTTTAAATTATGAATTGCCTGGACTTTGTTTTCCTGTTTTGACTGGTTGAGTTTGGGAGTGTTTGCAGGACTGGAGGAGGCCGAGATGGACCCCGTGGAGGAATAGGAAAGGGCCGGCGATGGGGCACTGTCAGCAGGAGAGCGCGAAGGTGAGATGTGGGCTTTGTAAGGTGAGGTAGGGTATTTCTGTTTGAGATGCACATCCGGGGACGCCGTGGGGAAAGGTGAGCCCTGCTCTTTCAAAGGGAGCGATAAAGACGGAGAGGACTGAGCCGGGCTGTTGTAGCCGGAGCTGATTTTCTGCAGCGAGGAGGAGCGGGATGGCGGTTTGGGCCGAGTTGGGGGAGGCGTTGAAACCGAAGCGGAGAGGGGTGAAAGATGACTGGACAGGGAAAGAGGAGAGGAGCAAGCCTTTAGACTTGCTCTGCTGGGTGGTCTGCTAAACGCACTGGTCTCCGAGGGCTGAAATCCTCGTGCTCCTCCAGTGGGAGATAAAGTTGGGGTTGTGGGAGTGGACAGAGAAGGCTGCCTGGCATGTGCCTCTTCCCTCCCCTCAGGCCCCCTCAGGGTCTTCCCTCTAAGGTTTGCTTTCTGCAAGCTCTCCACAGCTTGCATGTGGTTCTGAGTCTCCTCCAGAATCTTTTGGGCCAGTACCTGGGGATCAAGTTGTCCCGCGGGGCCAGTCCTCTCCTCCTGGGACTTGACCGTGCTGTCTGTCTCAGTACTCGACTGGTCCGACTCTGAGCTGCTAACTTTCCCCTTCCCAGTCCTGAATGAAGAAAAAAAAACAGCAACATTTCTCAAATGAGCCCATCTACAGTAGGAACAAGAGTTACACATTATCTAAGACTATAAATGCTGACATGCAGTTTTTGAAACATTAACACTTGAAGACCTGTAAATATCAGAAAAGCAAAAAGATTCAAAGCTGCAAAGGGGGAGAAGTTAGAAAACCTGTACATCTTATTAAAAGTTAATAACTTCTTATTAAAAGTTGATTTCTAATGGATTTTGAGGACTCTTATGGACACAACAGACTTGAGAAGATGGAGACCTCTAGAGCCAAATTGCATTGCTGACTTTATTTTGTTTGAAAGAGCAGCTGAAGGAGTATGAAGAGTTGGGAAAGTATAAAGGGGGGTAAACATATTGTAATGTAAGGAGCTCAAATGTCTGGAGAAGTGTCTAACTAACTAGCTAAGTGCTGAGTGAATCCTGGATCCATGTAACAAAGATTGAAAGGTATTCGTGTATTCTGCACCCTCAGCATAGAATATGTTGCAAAATGACTTGAAACTCATGGAATTAATTTCGCCAAATGCTTTTAAATCAAAAATGAAAGAATTGGTTGCACCATAATCCTCGCAGGACAATGAGCCTGTTCAAAGGGCGTACACTAAAGTGCTTGTTTTTGCCGCTGACAGGCTCAGGTTGTTGTTATAAGTGTCAACATGACGGAAAGGATCCCTG
Source organism: Lepomis gibbosus (assembly GCA_029875015.1). NCBI lineage: Eukaryota > Metazoa > Chordata > Actinopteri > Centrarchiformes > Centrarchidae > Lepomis > Lepomis gibbosus. Next base: position 16,028 of record JAPMOB010218073.1, on the reverse strand, counting down.
CAGAAAGAGACCTCTTTTAGTGATCGTTTTTGTTTAACCAGAGACTGTCAATATATATCGCTCTCCTCAAAGCAAAGCAGACTTCCTTGACAAAAAACATAATTTTACTGCAGTGTGTTTGTCTATTTACAATTACTTCTGTTTTGCAAGGTATAATTACTGTTTTTGGTAAACACATAACAAATAAACCTGAAACATTAAAAGCATGAAAGAATGAATGAAGTTCCTACTTTGAACTGTTGAATCAGTTAGGTGCCAAAAAAACGATAAAAAATTTATGTTGCCCAGAAATCCCACTAATTATCCAGAAGACATTCATTTTTCCATCTAACACAAATATAAACCTGCTGGTGGACAAAGGACAAGTCAGAGAGCCTCATTTAAAGGTGTCAGACTGATCAAATGATTAGTAGTCAACCATTAAATTAATCGCTATGAGTTCTGAATACCTTTTCTAAAAATCAGTTAATCGGACTGAGTAAATTTAATTTAAAAATGATCTGATTTCAGATTCTTAAATGTGAATATTTTCAGGTGTCTTTCCTCCTCTATCAAAGTTAATTGAGTATCTTTGGGTTGTGGACGAAACAAGCCGTTTGAGGACGTTTGTTCATCTTGGGCGAAACTTTGAACAACCTTTTTCACAATTTTCTGACATTTTTTAGACCGAACAGGTAATCAATAAAATAATTGACAGATTAATCGACAATGAAAATAATAACTCTTCAGGATACTTTGTCTTGAAACCATGAAGCTCTGTGCAACATTTTGTGCCAATCCAACTAGTAGTTATTGAAATATTTCAGTCTGGAACAAAGCGATGGGCCGACTGACCGACCAGCTTCCCTCGACTGAGACATTTTTTTCTTCAGTGACAATCTTTCTTTGCGACTGAACCATTGAACTTACATGTCCTGCTTGGGTTTGGGGCTGGCAGGAACGTTTGGGGGCAACGACGGAGCTTTAATTGGAGACGTGGGTGTGCTGATGCTCCCCTTGGAGGAAATGGTAATAGGACCATACCCATGACCCCCAGCGGATCCTCTCCCAGCGCCTCCTCTGCCGTGTCTGTGTCCTGCAGGTAGTGGCAGCGTGTCACATTCCCTCTGCCCTCGTCCTAACGGCTCACTGCTGATAATGGAGTACCCCTCGTACTCCTCTTCCTCCCCTTCGCCTGTTAATCCTCTTCCGTGATTGGTCGGTCGACCTCTTGACACCGCGCCCGACTGGCGCTGCGAGGCGTAGAGGCCCCCTCCCCTGCGAGGTCTCTCTAGGTCTGGCTGATGTGAGCGCTGGCTGATGATGTCACTTCCTGCGGGCTCAGGGCGGGACAGGAAACTGAGGGAGGAGGCGAGGGAGCTGAGGCTGTAGACGGAGATGGCGTCGCAGGAGAGGTTGTCAGGGCAGACTGGGGGTAAGAAGGAGGGCTGAGGCGGGTAGCAGCCAAAGGTGAGGGGTAAAGAGTGAGGCTGGGAGGCCGACTGGGAGGACGACAGAGACTCCAGGGAGGACGAACTGTCCATGCTCAGTCGCTTAGGAAGCTCTGTGGAGTCTGAAATAAGAGAGTTCAAGTATCAGGTTGGATTAGAGGAAAAGATTTAGCTTTGAAGTAAAGAAAATATTCTCACCAAAGAGTGCTAGAAGAGACTGAAGAGCAAAATGCATGATGCGCCTGCTGGCCTGCTTTCCAGTTTTCAGCACGACCTCCTCCTGACCCACCTCGCAAAGATCGAAACCTGAGAGAGACAAGTAGTACGCTTGAGTACGCACTCAAGATACTGTCTATGAAGATTCACAGATCATAGTTATCCAACGAAGGTTAAAGTCAAGGGCAACTGGACTTGGTTGAAGATACTGGAAGACGTTTCGTCCCTCACCCGATCTGAAGAAGTTCCTTGGATGAGGGACGCATGTATGAGTATTTCCATTTTAAGCTCATTTATGCTTCTAACTCCTGCATATTTCTGAGGGAAATATTATCTTCTACATTAATTTGAGTGCTGTATTTACTGGGTACTTTAGAGACCAGTGGTGGACAACTGGTAACTAAGTACACTTAGTGCTGTACTTAAATAAGATAATACGTATGTACATTTATGGACATGTACTTTTATAGCGTGATATCGTTACTTTTTCTTAAGTAAAGAATCAGAATAATTACATTGACTTTTATTTTGAAGTGAGACTAATTTGCCACGAACAGCTCAGACTGGAAAGCACTACATTTATTAAGTCGTAATGAGACTAATGAATGAAAGCTTTTTGTTGCCTGAAACTCTGTTATTTATTCAACCGCCGACTCACCGAGCGCAGCCAGGAACTCGTGGCAGCCTGGCAGCCTCCAGAGCTGCACACTTATCGACACCTGAATAGGAGCCAGTGAGAAGTCTTGGTCTTTGTCGCCTGACTGCAACTGCACGAGCACTTGGTGAAGCTTCGGAGAGCAGAGGAGAGGCGACGATGATTGAACGGAAGAATGAGAGAGAAAACAGTTTCAAAAGAACAAATATCATTAACAGGTTTGAGTTCACAGCTCTTATTAAAGCAAGACTGACGCTGCACCCACATCGCAAAGATCTTTCAAACAAAACATTAGACTTATTTACGTACACCGTTCTTATCTTTGTGTGCCTGCCACTTTCTTTGAAGTGTAGTCAGCATGATGAAACACTTACCATTCCCACCATGCTTTTAACCGCCTTTGTGAGGTGGGTATGGGAGAAGAGGAAACAGAACTTTAGTGGTTTATTTCTGAGTAAATGTTGGATTTGAGTCACTGCACACGCAGCCATGCATCAACGATGACGTGCTTATGTTGATGAAACCTGATGATACTCATGTGGTATGGAGGGCTACAGCAAAGAGTGACTAACACACAAACACAGTTACTGGGGATGAAACATGAGCAGTGGTGTGTTCTTTAAATACTGTCTGACTACAAGACTTTTATCAGGGAGGAAGTAACTTAAGCACATTTACTCAAGGATTGTTCTTAAAACACGACATTTGTATTTTACTTGGATTTTCCTATGTTGTTACTTTATACTTCTGCTCTACTACATTTGGTGGAATATTGTACTTTTAATTTCACTGCATTTATGGGACAGCTACTAGTTATTTTTCAGGTTAAAAACACATGATAAGCTTAAAAATACAACACATTGTTTAAGATTAAACCAATTGCTCCCAAACGTTTGGCTTCTTACAAAAGAATCTGTGTCTAGTTTTGGCCCCTTCTTAGGTTTTAGAAGTCTAGGAGTTCCCCTTAAAACTTCTCACATGGTTTCATTTAAATAACTGTCCGATGATGTATGTGTGAATATTCGATATTTCACAAAAAAATAACAAACTGAGCACTCACATCATCATCAAATCATCTCACATTCAGCAGAACCAGTACTTTTACTGGTGATACTTAAATATATTTGGCTAATAATCCTTCAGTGCATTTTTAATTTTAATTTAATCCTAATGTTTGAGTATAGTTAAATTGCTGTATTGGTAATTAAGTTAAGGATCAAAGTATTTCTTCCACCACTGATGTGAATAACTGCGCCACTACTACACAACAATGCAGTACCTTATGAATGAGCTGTTCTCCGGCCTCAGATACTGTGACCAGTTTACAGAGAGCCTGCAGAGCTGGAGGAGTCAGACCTGAGGAAGTACAGAAAGATAATTAGACCCTCAAGCATCATGAAAGTATTTGTGTTTATTTTAGATACAGTGATTATTTATACATCTAATATGGTAAAATTGTGGAAGTTCATGGAAGGACTAAACGGAGATATTTGAATAAAGGAAAAGCCGCGGTACCGAGCAGGGACTGTAGGGTGGTGCTGCATTGTTGCAGCCGATCCCCGGGGTCGGAGGTCGGGAAGAAAACTGCGGCAGGGAGACCGGCGCCACTACCAGAGAAGTCCAACCGGAAACCCACCGCAGACAGGAGGGCCTGCCACCCGGGCACCCCACCCACCTTACCCAGAGGAGAGAAGACACATGAGTACAGGAGACGCAAGTGGTGGAAAGTAATGCAAATAATTTAATGTAGGGGTTTTCAAAGGCTGAGACTTTAGTTTACTTGGTAAGTTTCACTCAACATTTGAGCCAAAATAGCTTAATAATGCTGACTGACAAACTTTTGACTACAACAAATAGTTTTAAAAAAAAGGTCTGTCCTTTATTATAGGCATTTATTAGTTTCTGACTGATGGGAGGAAAACAGTTCCCAAAAACTACAAATTGTACTTTTAAGTAAGTTTGGTGTTAGTATTTGTAACAGTGTTCTGTCAAATATGCTGCTATTTTTGCGAGGTCTCTCTCTGGAAACCCTGGATGTAATTTAAATGTACTGCAGTACAGTTTTGAGATACTTGAGTATTTTTCATTTTCTACTACTTCTACTCCGCCAAATATCAAATGGAAGTTTTTATAATTTTTACTCCAATACTTTTATTCAATAACTTTAGTTACTAGTTAATTAGCAGAGTGAGATTCATAAAAAAATTATAGTAAGTCAATATATCAAATATAGCGTATCGTTATTATAGATTAAAATGAAAACCCTGCTTGTGCTCAAACTGCCAAACAGCCCTGCGTCGAGGCGGGGATCATTTCATCACCCCTACACCTGGCATTATATTTATTACTTGGAGGATTTTGACCGGGGTTATTGGGCACAAAATATCCGAGAGCAGAGCAGAAATCTGAGAGCAAACATTTCACGAGTGCACAGAAGCAGCCTGAGCGTGGCGAGATCTGTGAAAGTATCAATATATGTGAGTGCAGGCACACAGTTCGAGAAAGCTTTGGGAGACAAAGAGGTTGACATTTAAAGACACAGAGAGGGGAAGGCAGACGCACAGACCTTGTTCTCGACGCTTTGCTGCGATGTGTACATTGGGTTACACTGACCGCTCTGAATGCGCTGCAGAGACTTCTCAACCTGCACAGACAAAGAGACGCAGTTCAAACCGTGTCAAGTAATCACTTTGGGATTTCCTGACGCACCTTGAGCTGCCATTTATGACATGTGAGGGATTTAAGTGCTGGACCACTTAGCTACCTGCTCTGATAGAGGTCTGAGGATGATGGAGCTATGCTGTACCAAATTTGTATTGATCTCTGTGAGAGCTGAGGTTTTTCTGTCTCAGCAATACACACTACTGGTTAAAAGTTTTTTTAAACAGCCTCATTTTAATCTAAGTAGTTCAAGTCCAGAGAAAAACCTTTAATGGTACAAAAGTAAGCAGGAAATTGCCAAAGTTAAAACATTTACGTCACCAAAACAGACATTTTCAGAAATAAATTAACAATGAAATGAATGTTTTGTTTATTATTTCACTGTAGTGTGCTCTGCCTTCATTAATATTTATATAATTATATAATACATATATAATTAGGGATGGGTATCAAGCAGTGATACCTTCAAGGTATCGACCGAAACAGCCCAGTATGGAGTAGTATTTCAAATTATTATTATTGTGATTGTTTGATATTTTAGTAATTGTTTGTTTTTACATTTGATACTGATTTCTTTTTTTTTTTTTATTTATTATTATTATATTTTAATCAATTAATTATTTTTTACATTTTTTGTCAATTAATATATATATACACACACATACGTTACTGTTTTATTGATTTATTTAATTTCTATTTTTTTATATATTTTTATTTTTTAACACAAACACACATACGATTTGATTACTTTACGCTTTAATTACTTGTTTAATGAAATGTATGGGGTTGATTGTTCTTATGTAGTTTGTGTTGTTACACATTCATGCCAATAAAGCTAATATGAATTTGAATTTGAGTACTATCGAAACATCTCCAGTCAAACCAGAACTTCATTCGATATATAACAGAATGCAGCAAAAAACAACTATATATATTTGTATGGTTTTGCTTGCAGCCAAATACACAAGCAACACACAACAAAAGTGCACAACTCTTTTTTCCTTTGTGGCTGCAGCTGCTTGTTAAGTAAAAAAAATATTAAAAAAATATAGCGAGGTATCGAATGAAGTACTCTGTTGGTATCGGTATCACTTTAAAGGTACTGGTTTCGGTACTGGTATTGTAAAAATTTAAATGATACCAATCCTTATATATAATATATATATAATATTGTACAAATAAAGCTTCTGAGGGGTATTAACAGGCTGTTCCATGGTGTTTACTGTAGAAATGAGTTTCAAGGCTTCATTTCCATCCGTTGCTGGTTATTCTACAGCAAAAGACTTAAACTACTTATATTTTAATAAAAACTAGAAAAATGGGGGGTGCTCTAAAACTATTGACCAGTAGCGTATGTATTTAATTTATTTTAAGTAAATGGAAGGAAGGTCAAGCAAAACCAAGGTGACGTCCTCGAATGTCAACCAAAGAAGTCCAAAACCCAAAGATAATTAATTCACTTTCAGAGAAGACAAAGAAATTATTCACATTTGAGAAAGATGGAGGCAGTGAATTTCTTTGGCATTCATTTTCTGACTACAAACTAATCGATTAATCACCTAATCATTTCAGCTCTGTAGTGAACTTCATTCATTAATATCGTTACTTTTTTTGCTCATATTACAGAATTAATTCTCAGATTTCGTGTGGCCCTGTCCACTCATAAAACTAACATGATCCGATTGTGCGCAGACTCATTTGAACAGTGTTAATATCTTTAGACTTGTGAAGGTGTCGCACCAAGTGTAACAGCACTCTGAGGGCATCCCGGGCCCTCTCTGGGTACTGCAGGATCTCTGCCAGGGCTTGGCCAACCAGCGACATGGGGCTGTTCAGCTTCACATCACTGCCAATCAGCATGTAACCTGAAGCAAAACAGCACATGGGGATATTAAAGACAGTAAAACACTAGATGATGTTAGTTTACCTTTGGGGATTCATCCAAAATTATGTTGCAGACAGTTTGGAGCTTGTTCCTGCTTATTGTCTGCATCAGAGTAGATGTGAGGAATGGGAAGAATAACTCAGCTATCCACAGCTTAAATGTTTTTTACCATCCATATAATAAAAAGACAAAAGACCGTTCCGTATTCTGTCCCAGCTTACTGTGTTGGTCCTCCTTTTTTCGCCAGGACCGAAAGAACATTTAGGGAAAGTTCTCCTTGAGACCCTTAACTTTCTACCCTGGAGACACTTGTATGTTGATGCAAGGGCATAATTTCCCCTGGAAATTAATATTCAAGTCTCCGAACAAACAAGCAGCAGTGATTTGTGACTTTATTTGCCCTGGGTTTCATCTCTCAGGCTACAATAAACCTGCACTACCTTATTGGTGGAGGTTGTTGGGGCTGAACTCAAGAAGAAGAGCTGCAAACTTTATTAAGCGTTAAAACAGAGTTATAATAATAATGATAAAATGAAATAAATAAAATTACATCTTATTTGTAAATCACTTTACATTTAAAGCACATCTCAACGTGCTACAAGGTAAAAGCATCAACATAATTGACAGATATAAAGTATAAACATGTAAGCAACAACAAGCAAGGTTAATTAAAAGACATAGGTTCTGCTAAAAAAAGAAAAGTCCTTTTTTAAAACTCTTAGTCTGACACGATGTGAGAAGGCGATTTGAGTTTTTATTTTAACAACTCGGAAAGTCTGCAAACATTTTGGTACAACTTGCCAAGTTAACGTCTCATTACGCAGAAACATAGCGGACAAAATTAAATGCATTTAATTAATTCACATACTGAATATCAATTGTTTGCGCAGGTGTACTTTGCAATATGGTATTAGGTTGTAAACATTAGTTGCTGTCCACGTAGAGTCACATTTTATACACAGCAAAAGAACATCCAGACGCTATTCAAGAAACAGTAGAAAGAACAACTGCCCAACTCAGGAAATGGGAGAAGCATCTGAGGAGCACGTGAATGCAGCATTATTAAAGAAGGCACAGTTAGCAATTTTATCATAGTTTCTCTGTCTGTCACTCTAGTTTTGTTTAAATGTAAAGACTCTGAAACCAGACTCCCAGCTGAATAAACCGTTTCTCAGCACCTGTGATTAACCGAAAGGTTCTGTGGGACTGAAACGGTTTCAACTTTCACAATGCTGAAACCTTTAATGACCTTTAATTTTGTTGCTGAAACTGAATTAAACAAAGGTATTTAAAGTGGACCCTGAGTGTTTGTGTCCGGGGTCGTTTGCTCACCAGCCCAGTTGGAGGGGTGTGAGAAGTGCTTGCTTCTCTGCAGGGTCTTCATGGCCTCCGTCAGCGCCGCACTGGCTTTGGTGCCGTTGAGAAGGGCCGTGTAGAAGTTGTGCGTGAACAGTTTGGCGGCAGCTATCGGTACAGGCCACAGGGAGACGCACACACACTGGACCCCTGCAGCCAAGAAGGCTCGGGTCAGACCCACCACCCCGTCACCCGTCACCCTGCTGCTGGACTCCGGGTACAACCTGAGGGCGCCGAGAGGAGGTCAGATGCATCAGTTAAACCTAACAGGCTTTGTAAAACGTTAAATCTGTGAAAGGTTATACCTCAGAACCACCAATTTGACGTTCAAGCACAAGTCCAGTATATCAGCAGCGGTGAGGAGGAAGTCATGAAGCGGTGGACTGTCGCACATGCTCTCCACTTCACACACGCTTTCCCCGTCCTCGCTCATTTCATCTCCTCTGAATCTCTCTGGGCTGCTGTGACTCTTTGCAATCGAACCCTTGATCTTTTCGTCCTGATCTGCGGTCTCGCCCGAGGTCGACGCCCCACACGGTGATTTCTCCCTGGGTCGCCCGCCCGCCCCCTCTCCTCCAGCGTGCTCTTGGCTGGGGGTGAGGACCAAAGCGGCGAGCTTCCAGGATATGTGAGTTGCAAAATGAACGCACTCTGCCTGACCCAGCGCTGCAAGCACACGCTCCTTTGTGGCATTTGCTCCAGTCAGGGGATGACATCCCAGCTGTTCCCCCAGCCAAAGAGCTTCATCTTGAGCTGAAGGTAAGGGGCCCCATAACCAGCGGCCCATCACAGAGGGGGGCAGGCGAGGAGCCCCAACCACTGCTGCCACTGAACCTCCATCTGAGCAAAGTAAGGGACCCCCGCGGCGAGGATGAGGCTGTGGGTTGAACAAAGGTTATGATAAAAATACAAACCAAATCACTGCTACACTAACTTAAACATAAAATCATAACACACTACAAACATAAACAGATAATTAATGAATTCAATAAAACAAAAATCCATCAATTTACATTTATTACTACAAAGTAAGGAGACCAACACGGTATTTAAGATAAAGATTTTAAAAAAAGATTGGCCTGCCTTCACTGTGGCTCCCAGGGTGGCTAACGAAGGTACAGAAATGAGACTGAACCTCTCATAAAGGTACTCATTAGAGGAGCTGCCTTTGAGCAAGGCAAATGGGATCAAGTACAATTCTCCCTCCAGCACTAATACGAGCTGCCTGTGTCTGCCCACAGGTCCACTACTGTGCATCAGGCCCTAGAGAAAAAAAAAAAGACAGAACCATTAAGTTAAAAAAAGTACAAAAAGTAAAATATGTACTCCATTAAAACATACAGGCCACACACATACATACCCCTTCCATTGGTGCGATGAGTAAGTCATAAAGGGCTCGCAGAGGAGGTTTGCTGATGTTACTTGGTCGGCAAAGAGGAGAGGAAACGCTGTCCTTCACCGGTGATACTGTGGCGCTGTACAGACTCGTCATGCTCTGAGAGCTTCTGTAAAATATAACCCGCACGCTTAATCTGTTTGAAATCAATAAAATAACCAGCGTCTACAGCCATGTTAGCAGCTCTGTGAGGCTCAGTGGTGGCTTGTGCTAAACGCTCAAATCAACACTAATTACTTTTAGCAGGTATCACATTACACATATTCATTTTATCCGAAGTGACTTACAATTGGTATGTCTGTCAGAGGTTGCACGTCTTTGGAGCAACTAGGGGTTAAGGCCCCATCTACACTACTGCGCTTTAGTTTAAAAACGGAGAATAAAAACGAATATGATCTCCGACCACACCAGCGTTTTAGCAGCGTATCAGAGCTGATGTCCATCTATACTAAAACGACTGAAAAATGCCGTTCACATACACTGGGCACGCACGTGTGCCGGTGTAAACATGAAGCAGATGATCTATTCCGTAGTTACAGAAGATTTGGTGAAAGAATAAAGAAATACAGATGAAGAACCACACCAGATTTTATTTTGCATGGACCAACAACGAGCTGGGTCTGTTACTGCATGTAACACGGGCGTTAAAAGCGGCTGTGACGGCGGAAAACAGACTGGGAATCGTCGCAAAGTACACTGAACAAAATTATTAACGCAACACTTTTACCCATACCCATGCTGTCTGATCAGCATCTTGATGTGCAGATTTGTGAACAATATTTAAGAGAAATAGGCCTTTTGTGAACATAGAGAAAGTCTTAGAGCTTTGAGTTCAGCTCATCATGAATGGGAGCAAAAACAAATGTGTTGCGTTTATAATTTTGTCCAGTGTACATAAGGCAACATACACAGTACAAGAGTAGGCTAAGTGTGTTATTAAGTAAGTGTTATTTGCACAGTAGGTCTATAAAAGATTTTAATAAAAACACCATGTCATAAGCTCTGTCAGCAGGATTGTGTTTCTACTTTGCAGGACTTATGAGACCCAATCAGAGAGCTAAATGTGAGCGTCTGCGTCATCGTTTCTAAAGTCCTCGTTTTTGCCCGTCTTCACTAAAACGCCCTCCAGAGTTTCAAAACAAAAAACGGGATTGGCAGCGTTTTCAAACTTCTTCGTTTTAGGTCTTCGTTTCAGTCTGGACGGGAGGTGCCAACGTAGCAAAGGTCTCCGTTTTAAAAAGAAAGCACAGTAGTGTGGATGGGGCCTAAGTATCTTGCTCAGGGACACATTGGTGGACGTGTCACAGTGGAGAGTCTCTCACACCAGTAAAGCACCTTATCCGCTGCGCCATCACTATCCCAGGTATTTGATCATAAACAAACGTATTGGTCAAATTCAAATAATTTTGACTTGATGGCACTAGATGAAAAGGATCAACAAAGGGACTGCAGTTTACATGGGGGACGTGAGTGGTTGTTCTAAATGTCATGCCAATACAGATATTTCACTCAAAACCACAAATGTCTGCCTCGTGGTGGCTGTAGAGGAAAAGTCAGGGATCACCAGAATCAGGGTGACTTATCCTCGGGGGACTGTGAATTTCATGCAATCCTTCCTAAAATCTTTGAGATATTTCTGTCTGGACCGAAATGGTGACTAAGAGTTAATCAAACCTAAAAACCAAAATCAAACCTGTTAAAGAGGTTATTTCTGGACACCATGCGAAGGTAGCCGGTGGGGTCGGTGGCAGACGTGAGTTGGTTGTTCAGCTCCTCAAACTGTTGCTCTAACAGATCTCCGGCTTCGCTCTCTGTCTCACTGCTGGAACAAACTCTGCGAAGCGACATAGGCAGACTGCATTACTCCCGACATCACCAGCAACACGGTATTAAACAATCAAGGTATTTTATTCAGAACATCTAGCAACAAAAAACTGTTAGTGGTCATAGTCTTACAGTAACTTAGCTTAGCTGACTTGTGCTGTTTATGTAACTTTAATTTGCACATTTAAGACTGTGTCCCTTTTGCTGAACGGCGCCCTATGTGTTCACAAGCAACACAGTATCACGTCTAATGCTAAATATATAATGTTATTATGAATAAATAAAATATTTGTATGTGATATAAGCAGCTTAGAAGTAGCTCAAGCAGGCGACCTGGTGGGCTTCAAGAGGTTTTATACATCCAAAGAACTTCTATTAAAACAGATCAGGGGTCTCATTTATAAAACTGTGTGTAGAAACCTCACTAAAAGTATACGTGCACCGAAAAGCCAGAAATGGCGAACGCCAAAAAATATTCAGACTTATAAAACGTGCGTACGTACGCCTGTAAGCAATGTTCCCTTTATAAACCACAATCAACTTGAAATGTGCCGCATGTGAGGGAGCTCCATGTCCGACCCTTCAATAAATGGTCAGTGAAACGCTCCTCTTTAATATTAATACGTCCTGACTGCAGGAAGAAAAGGAGGCAAATTCTGACAGACAAGCTACAAAACGAGATTTAACTCAGCGTGACACTGACGTTCCTTGTGGTGAAGCTGAAGCGTGTTGTTTGGTGAGTAAAAAACGCACTTTCATGCACGAGCGTTGCATGAAACTGCGCAGGGCACCGGAGCTCCACCCCTTTATAACCGATCTGCAGGAGGGGGCATCCCTCTTGAGTAGTGACATCACAGGCGGGAGGGGGACACACACACGCAATAAAAGAGTTGAGACTTCTCTAAATGTGCAGCCACTTCAGGCCAGTGACAGGGACAGTCGTCGAATTAGGACTAGGCTTTTAATTTAAGTTTTACACTAATTGCTTGTGAATCAAGTTATTGCTTGTAAAAAGAAGAATTTTATTTGTTCTTTTAAACATTACATAAACTCAGTTTTAACATCAGCGCCTAGCGCTGGCAGTGATGCCTCTTAAGGAGAATAACAAGAGTCTTTCTACAACAGTTCATCACAGGACTTGTGCTTTATGTACTGGACTGATGGCTCACAGTATTTGCCATTAGCAAACATCATTACTTTTTATGGAATCCTCTGGCTGCACTTTTCACAGCTCAAGGAGATTTGATTTAAAATAGTAATTTCTGCTGCCTGGATACATGGTAGAGTTAGAGGGTAGTAAAACTCTACTGGTTGGTTGGAAAACATTTTAATGTGTGCAAATACTTTTCCTCCTGTGGATGAGCAGGATTCATAATTCTACACATATAAACGGAGGGAGGCTCCAGGCTCGCCACAGCTTTAACACACACAGAGAAACACACGCGACAGACACAATGAATCTGGCTACAGTAACCCCACTGCAGTGGTTTTCACAGAGAGTTGAGACGCAGTTTGTGTAGGGGAACAATTGCTGACAAGACACATGGTAGTGATTTACAAAGTCGACCGGTTGTGCCAACCAAGGCCTGAAGTTGAGGGCAGGATAATTGAGAGTAAGGAAATATGGCAGGAGAGAGCAGGAGCGAAGGAAGACTGATGACATGCAGCGTGTGCCTCCTCTATCTTGTTTTGCTCACTTTCCACCCTTGTGTTTTAATGAGTGACGGCATACAGTAATAAGACTCTGGAGTCTATTGGCTGCTCTGTGAGGCTGTAAGCACAGCATGCTTCAGCTGAAAGTCAGCATACAAACATGCTCGCAGTAGCTATGATTCCATCTAATTATTAAGCAAATTTTAAGCAAACTTTTGAAATGTCTCCAAAAAGAAAAGGCAAATTAGGCGCATTTCCATCAGCTGGTTTGGAACCAGGCTGCACAAAATGAAGTTTCGTAAGAAGCTGCTGTTACACATGGCTGTAATAAACAAGAAGTAAAGGTTGCAAACTGGAAACAAATCCAGTCGCATGAATCTGAGGACTATGGATCAGAGAAAAATGGAGAAAGGTCTTCAGAAATGAGTTTAAAGTGTGCAAGTTGCTACCAGCTTTATTTCCGAGCTTCATGGAAATATCCAAGAAGACGCAGACAGAGGAAACAGCTGTTCGCTAAGTCAGAACTTATTTGGCGAAGGTGTTTCCATCTCCCATTTAGCGCAATAACTCTTTTTTTTGAAAAAAGCAAAAACCACCTCAAGCTAGAGTAAAAACTTTTTGCTTAACTGAGATTATTTGTGACAAATTGAATTTTTGACTTGATGATGGCGCTAGATGAAAAGTCAGAGGTTCACCAAAAGTTATTACCCCAACGGGGAACATGAATGTGTGTACATGGAGACAATTCACTAAAAATATAAATGCCAACCTCATGGTATTTTTGTTATGGATTTGGTTTCGATGTTCAGTTTTATTCTTGGTTGTGCCCTTTCCCTTTGTTTGTGGTATTTGTTTTTCGCTTCTGGTCTGTGTTCTCCTTCTTTGTCATTGTGTTTTGTCCGTTAAGCATTTGTTCAGTTCTATTCTGTTATATCCATACTCATGTTTTTATGTTCACTTTACTTCCTGTTTTATTTTGAAACTGTTCTACCCCTGGTGTTATTGATTCCTCCAGTATTTTCACATGTGCCTCGTAGGTCACCTCCCTTTTGCGAACTTAAGTCTTGGTCCCTGTTTTAGTTGTTGTCTGATTATAAGTTAATACTGTCAATACTTTTATTTTGGGATTTTCGTTCTCCTTCTTTGCTCTAAGTTTTAAAAAGATCACAAACTGTACCTGCTCTGCTTGGTGTCCTGCATCTTGGGTTCAATCCCTTGTTAACTGTGTTTGCACTTGATTAACTGTAATCTTATTTAATATCTTTTTGTCTTTGCGTGTCCAGGACCCACGTTGGATTGAATCTATATGTCTTTAGTTTTCTTCTTTTCTCGTGAATATTTAGTGTCATGTGTATGTTGTTAATAACAGAATCAAACCTAACAAAGCAGATAAGCAGGCGAGATCACTTTGAGAAAAAGCCAAACCTGCTGTAATGGCTGTCCACTCCCAGAGCCTCTCTAGCGTTGCAGATGTACTGCTCCAGCGACAGAGGACCTGCACCACCTGCTCCTCCTCCACCCTGAGGGCTCCCACCACCATCCTGGAACTCCGCTCCGGCCTCTCCAAGATACACCTCGTTAAACTTCACAATACCTGTTGCAGCAATTCAGGAAAGAGATGAGAGAATTAATGCACGCTGTTCTGTATGTGGTAAAGTCTGCATACAAAATTGGTCCACTCTCAGTATGCAGGCCAGATTTTGGGAAATATTTAAATTGTAATATTTAAGGATAAAAGTCTACAGCACCAGTAAGGAGTGGATCTGAAGCTGCACTGTTTGTTGCAACCTCTGATACAAACGTGGTGGTTGGAGCAAACAAGTGTAGAGCTATAAATATGAAGTTCCCTTGAGGGTGGCCATAGAAGGAAAGGCCATGTGGTCATTAGGGTCAAAAAGTGATTAAAATCTAAAGGTCTGCTGCCTTGGGTGCATAAATGTCATGACAATTAGATTTTGTGTGCGCGTGGTTGACTTTTTGGCCGGAGGGTGGCGCAAGAGGAAAGATCAAGAGTCCAAAATTGAAAGGGTTCATCCACTGAGGAGAATGAGTTTGCTCGGTAAATGTCATGGCAATCAACATATTAGATTTTGGCCAAGTGTCCAATTCACAAACTGGCAGACTTTAGCATAGGGCGGCTGTGGCTCAGGAGGTAGAGCGGGTTGGCTGTTAATCGGAAGGTTGCCGGTTCAATTCCCGGCTCCCCCAGACTGCATTTCGAAGTGTCCTTGGGCAAGACACTGAACCCCAAATTGCCTCTGGCGGCTGTGTGACTGTCAGTTTCTGTTTGAGCACTTAGGCTCAGTGTATGAATGTGAGTGAAAGGTAAATGCAGATGTAGTGTAAAAGCGCTTTGAGTGGTCGAAAAGACTGGACAGGTGCTATACAAGTACGGAGCATTTACATTTACTGACTGAGCTTGAGGGTTTGTAGTGGCAGTCTTGAGCCGTTTCCAAAGCTGCAGCCAGGTGGGAAGATTTCAGGATTGAAACCTCCTCCTAAATATTTCACAGATATAGTTGAGGGCTGCAACCAACAATTATTTTCACTGACGACTATTTTTTCGATTAATCGATTAGTAGTTTGGTCGATAAGATGTCAGAAAATGGTGAAAAATGTTAATCAGTGTTTCCCTAAGCCTGAGATGACGTCCTCAAGCCGAAAGATATTCAGTTTACTGTCATAGAGGAGTAAAGAAACCAGAATATAATTTACATTTGGGAAGCTGGAGATTGTATTAAAAAAAATACTAAAACTGATTAATTGATTATCAAAATAGTTTGCGATTAATTTAATAGTTGACCACTAATCCAGCTCTAATATACTACTTGGGCATAAATTCACTGCAGTACGATGCCTTAGACAAGGAAATTTTATTTGTATAGCACATTTCAACAACAAGGTCATTCAAAGTGCTTTACATAAAACATAAAAGCAACAGGGAAATATAAA